>JBBPSC010000882.1:0-13306 GCA_038093395.1 Baorangia bicolor
CGTGGCAAATGAACGTGGGGGGTTTGAAGTCGTACAGCTGGATTAGGCGGCTTTACGGAGGTGATGAAGAATGTGCCAGTGCGAGCCGTTTCGAAGGGGGGAGGGGGAATTCTTTTTGGCGCGGTGCCGATGTGTATGATTAGGGGCTTGCACGGATCGAAAGTAGTACTAACGGATTCATCTCGGCGTTTGTGATCATCGGGACATAACGAATGATACTCATAATTATGCATTGTTTTTTTATTCTGATATCATGAATGGCATCCAGTTCGACATCTATGGTCCTTTTCCCCTATCGACTCGACCTTTTTGCTTCCGTTCCCAAAGTATGGAGGTGGGATCTAGATGTCCGATCTGTACCTATATGTTTCTAGCACCGGCTACTAACCCATTTTTAACCCACCTCTCCGACACATAATGCAGGACAAACGAACACCTCGAGCGGTCCAGACTGGCTGATGCGATTCTGGGGGTTCTGTCCAACGCTGCATTGTAGAGCGATGATGATCTAGATCTGCCTGGATTTCATTCCGCCCATTGAATGTGGCTCATGTTTATACATAGCCTTCGGACGCACTTGCATCTGGAGGCCCGGACATGGCCAATAATGATTAGCGTGACTTGGGGGGAAAGACCGTGCTAGTGTGAGATAGAGAAGGGTCTAGAACCGACGGGCGATGGATCCGACGCTAAGAATTGATCAAGTGGACGAGACAAACTGCTCATCGATCGGTGATTTGGGAGGGAGGCATAGAAATGGCCGTGGAGTATCCGTGTGATCCGCGGTATCATCAGCCTGAGCGGCGAGCATTGTGATCACACGATGGTTAACATTAACGTGGATCTTGGCGAGAAAAAACATATTGGGCAAGAGGCATCACAAAAGCGAGTCTATGTAGTGCAGGCAGAAGCTTGACGTCGGGGCAAGATGGCCGAGCGGTCTAAGGCGCTGGAATCAGGTTGATACCTATCCAGTCCGAAAGGGCACGAGTTCGAATCTCGTTCTTGTCAAATCGTTTTGGGGGTTTTTTTTTTGCGGTAGTATACAAAATGGAGGTTGCACCGAGCGAGTCGCGTCTTGGGAAGGGAGGGATCGAATCGACAACGTTTCACTTGGAAGGGTGTCAGGATCCGAGAACGTGATGCTCAAGCGATTGAGGGAGCATCTCCGGGTGGGAAGATTATCCTGTCAGCGATCGTACTCTCGAAATGAAGAGGTAATACTTACACACCAGATTTACCGATGTTTTGTGCTGATCTAAACGCTGGACAAAACGGAATCTGAAGCACTCTCGAGCACTCCAGGCTGGTTCCGGAGTGCTCTGGCCTAGCCTGGATTTCATTTTGTCCAGCATGCATTTAGACCAGATGATATGCTGTGTGTAATTAGTTGTCGGGGGATTCATACCGTGACTCGCTGCCTCTCGGGCAGGCTCGGGGCCCAGTGGATTTTGGCAACTTTTCGAGTCGATGCCCAGTTCTAGAGCGGGCGCCCGGAACTGCTATCTGATCTCAATCTCTCGTAGATTGACGTCTGAAGGCCTTCGTGCTTTGTCCTTATCTCGCATAACTTGGCCACCTACTTATCCCAGGGACGTCCTGCACCATGACGTTTTATGTTCCTGCTCCGTTGCGGTACCTTGCGACACGTAACTGCAATTTTCGGTCGTGGTCAGCTGTCTGAAAAATGTCAGAGGGTAGCGTCTCATGATCACCTGTCAGTGCGTCGACGGCGAGGGCTGTCCATGATAAGTTGTTTTCCCATAGGCCGTACGAGCCGAACGTCCTTATCTTTGCTATCCCACACACTTTGGCGGTTGAAAGCCATGCTCGTTGTGCTAATTCGTGTTGTGTGGCGGCGTACAGTCCGTCGGAGAGAGAGGTATGGAGAAGCGGTCATCGCGCGGGACGACGCTCTCACCTGCTTATTGTCTCACGGTATGGGAAGCGGATGAACCACGACTATCATAGAGCATCTACGTCTACCGCCCTTCCACAGTCCATGCGTTGTTCCACCTTGGGTCCAAGGCGCCTGTGGTGTTGTTTCCTTTTCACGGGACACCGACGGCTGGTTATGGGGTGCTTTGTTCCTTATCTTTCCTCAGCGTACAGTCCGCTCAAACGTCACTGATAAGCACTAGGCAGGAAAATCTCACATATATAACCCACGCGCCGCCGAGGCTGTTCACCTCGGCCGGCTCAGGTTGAACACCGCTCTTCGCAACATGTCTGAGAGTCAAGTACTTCCGCAAGGCGCAGGATATGGCGTCGGTACGTGTCGCATTCACTCCTCGTATCGCATGAGCACGAACTGAACGCGTCTCGCCAGTGGTCGGTAAGCACGGGTACTCGTATGAACAACTGACAGTGGCCTCACGTTCACTTCAATGCTAGGGATTGGGTTGTTCTTCAGTGTTTTCATGGTCGGCTTGACTGCCATTCAAGCAAGATATACCGGCGTTTCACCTCGGAACTCGGAGGAGTTTACCTCTGCTTCACGGTCGGTTAAGCCAGGTCTCATCGCATCTGGTATCGTCTCTGCCTGGACCTGGGCCGCCACGCTGGTAAGTTTAGTTTATCAGATTCAAGTTGATTTGAACGCGTCGTCAGCTTCAATCAAGTGCAGTCGCTTATAGATATGGTATATCTGGACCATGGTGGTACGCCGCGGGCGCGACGGTACAGGTCCTTTTGTTTGCCCAGCTGGCCGCGAAGCTCAAGTTAAATGCACCGTACGCACACACGTGGCTGGAGATCGTCGCTACGCGGTGGGGAACACTCGCGCACTTGGTTTTCATGTTCTTTGGATTGGCCACAAACATTATCGTCTCCTCTATGCTCGTCCTTGGCGGATCGGCGACAGTGACCAGTCTGACCGGCATGAACACCATCGCCGCATGTTTCCTTATCCCTCTTGGAGTCGCGATCTATGTCGTGGTCGGTGGCATGCGGTCTACCCTACTTTGTGACTAGTGCGTGTTTAGACGACTTGTTCTATCTTCCCTCATCCACTCCCAACTCTAGCACGCACACGTCCGTTCTCTTTGCCATCATCCTTACATTCGCATTCACAGTTTATGCGACTTCGGGATACATTGGTTCGATCAGTAAAATGCACTACCTTCTTTCTGAGGCCACACAAATCATGCCAGTTTCTGGAAATGCCCAAGGATCCTACCTCACACTCCGTTCCTTGAACGGGCTGATATTCGGTGTTATCAACCTCATTGGAAACTTTGCCACTGTGTTCCAGGACCAAGCGTATTGGCAACGTGCCATTGCCAGTCGACCGGCCACGACCGTCAAGGCATACTTGATTGGAGGGCTGGCCTGGTTTGCTGTTCCATTCGCGTTCTCCACGACGCTCGGCTTGGCTGCCGTAGCGCTCGGAGCCGTTCCTGCACCCTCATCGCCGACTCGAGTGCCTACTGCGAACGGCTTCGTGCCTTTGCTTCACCCTCTCACGCAAGACGAGATCTCTGCAGGATTGCCTGCTTCCTTCGCCGCCGCGACACTCCTGGGCCAAAGCGGTGCGGCAGCGTTGTTGATCGTATTGTTCTTGGCCGTGACGAGTGCCACAAGCGCCGAGTTGATTGCGGTCTCGTCGGTTTTGACATATGATGTCTATGTGGTAAGATCATTTTGTGCGCGACATGTGCGAAGGGCTTGATCCATTCAACAGAGGTACTTAAATCCTCGAGCTACGGAGCAGCAAGTTCTGCGAATGAGTCACCTCGGTGTATGTATTCTCCTCTCGAGGGTCATCGCATCCCTCTAAAGATGCTCTTATAGGTCGTAATCTTTGCCCTTGTAATGGGCATCGCTGGAACCATTTTCTACTACATTGGGGTGTCCATGGGTTGGCTCTACGTACGTCGGAACTGTGCCTGTGCGGCGAGATGGATCTCTGGACTGATTAGGCGTTACGGATTAGACCTTTATGGGTGTTATTCTCGGTTCAGGTGTCGTTCCCATTGCGCTCTGCATCACCTGGAGCAAAGCCAACCGTACGGGATGCATCGCCGGCGCAGTGATTGGGTTTGTCGCTGGTATTGCTGTCTGGCTCGGCATCACATCAGCTCTGAATGAAGGTGTCATCAACGTAACTGTAAGTCGTTTTATTTTCGTGCAAGATCTCGGCTCACGTTGCATTGCTCTCCTGTTAGACAAGCGGAGGTGCGACCAAGATCACGACTGACGAGGTGATGTCTATACTGATATTCCCCGGCCAGGTAACTACGAGATGCTTGGTGGAAACCTTGCATCGATTGCAGTGGGCGGCATTGTCTCCGTGATCGTATCTTTAATCGTACGTCAACCTTCAATTCCTCGAAGCATGTAGGGGATATTGACCCCTTAACCACTCACAGTGGCCGGATAATTACGACTTTGCGGAAACTCGGGCGATCAATTTGCCGGTTGCGAAGAAGACCAATCATTACGTTGAAGATGTGGAAACCGAGAAGAAGGACGCACCAGTCTCAGTCACGTCCGTCTCAGACGAGGCTGAGCTCGACAATGAACTTGATCCCGTGAGCCTCAAGAAGGCGTTCAGATTTGCTGTGTGGTCGTCCGTGTTTATGGTACGGTTCACGCAAAAGCCTTTCCATGGCGTGTTTCTGATCAAAGATCGTATCTCCTTTTTTGCAGACGTTGGTATTCATGATCATCATCCCTCTCCCTCTGTTTGGAGCATCCACTGTGTATAGTGTGACTGGTTTCTCCGTCTGGGTTGCGATCGGAATCCTCTGGGCATTCTGTTCGGCGTTTGCGGTTGTGCTGTACCCTCTATGGGAAAGTAGAGGTGCTTTGGTGATGATTATGAAGGGAATGGTCAAGGTGAGCACCCATGTTCGTGGTGTGTTGGAGTGTCTTGCTCACGTTTGCTTCCAGGATGTTTGCGCCCCTGGGTCGGGCGCATATGTTGCGCCTGGGCGTGCAAAAATGGCTACTGCCTAATGTTTAACGAATGGCATAGACGAACGATATGTCATATACATAAAGTACTTCGAGGCAAATCAATACAATAGTTTATTGCTTCAGTTATTTTACCATAGCCATGAATCTCAGTGTGAGGGTGAGTGGGGCAATTGCCTTTTCTGTCGATATTACTACAACACATCGTGGCGAGCACGGTGCTCGCGGTGACCACCACAACTGGTCCAAGGTGATGGCGCAAGCACCAGGCAGTCCAGAAGACCTCGGTCGCCAAACCACCCTTCCCTGGACACCAGGCGAAGGCGGCGAGTCTCTCATGCAAGCTATCCAAGCCTTGGAAACCTACAAGAAGAAGGATCCCTCCAAAGGTCTGTTTTACAAGCTTCGATGCGTCGCATGCGCTGACAGGGCCCGTCGATATACGCGTGTGTGCTGGGGGACAGTGATCGTGCGTTTCAAGGCTGTCGGTAATGCCCCGATCATGAAGCAAAACTTTTACAAGATCACGGCTGCGAACCGGTTTCAGGCGGTGATTCAGTTTTTGAGAAAGGAGCTGGGGTGGAAGGCGGGGGAGCCATTGGTATGGGGCCAATTCTTCTCGTTCCTCTTTTACCTTTTGGACCACGTTCAAAGCGATGGCACGAGCTGACGCCGTTTCGTTCTATTTTTCCCCCCTTGTTTGCACAACAAAAGTTCACGTATATCAACTTGGCGTTCTCGCCTGCGCCGGACGATACGGTGTCGAACTTGTTCAAGGTGGGTGCATGGCTCCGACCGATGAGTCGTCGTGTTTGCTTGCTAAGACGAGGATGTTTGAGTAGTCGTTTGCGACGGACGGTCATCTCATCGTGAACTATAGGTCAGTCACATCACTTCTTGGCACGTCCCCCACCCAACGTCTCCCTCTCCCCCCCCCCGCACGTGTCGCATCTGACGATTCATCGCACAGTACGACGGCAGCGTGGGGTTAATCGCAAGAGACTCCTTGCCAGTGGTATTCACGTCCGCACCAGTCGCGGTGTCATCATCTTCCGCTTGCACAGACCATCTACGATACATCTCTGTCGTCCACCATCCACGTCGTTTCCCCGCACAGGGCCAGACGAAGTGGTACACACATATATAACGAATGATATATAACGCATCCTCGGACGCTGCTACAACGGTTACGTTTGGGACTTTTGTGTACATGAGGCCACACGACTCACAAACCCATCACGATGCTGATTCGCGTTTGTTTCGGTCCCGATCTGGTGCGGGGTGATTCTCGTGATTTCATCTCATATACACATACACGGGTGTTCCGGTGATGATAGTTATCTGAAAGGGAAAGCTTCCCGCAGGACAAGGTGATTTCGCCCACCGATCGCGATACGATACTTTGAGAGAGGGTTCTATGCCTTCTTTTTCTTGCCACACCATGTGGCCTGCAGAGGGTTATCTAACAGAGACGTGATCGATCGGAATGCCGCCTATATCTGCCCCGTCAAAGGGAAGACACTATCTTCGGTAGGGCAATATCCCCTACGCATGATCTGGGTCGGACTGTGACCAAGATCCCTGAAACGTCTTTTTGGACGGCGTGATCCATTACATAGGATCCCTCCCCCTGATCTGCAACTGAGCGGCCGCATGGACGACGAGACGTACGTCTTACCCTTGCCTGGATCTGCGCCGCCGATGGCGTGACGTACACTCGTGTAAACCCCATGGCGTTGCTCGGACATGGACATGGCGCTTCCCAAGACGACATGGCGTTTCCCAAAGCCTCATACCGTCGTAACGATGGTCGGTCCAAAGATCGGTTTCTTACATAGCTTGGTCAGCCCGAAACTCCCCCGCTGAGTTATCGCCGTTGTTTCAAGGCGGTACGTGGCCTCCTTTGGCACACTTACATAGTTACATAAAGCCATTGCTTTTCCTGGGCGCACAGTTTGGACGGAAACCTGGGACCCCGTCGACATCGGGAGGGGAGGATGTGACGTTGGGAGGCTGGCGACCTGAGATTGTGTTCCGAGGTTCTGCGGTAATTGTCGTGGAAGGAAGCTGGGCGGATGATGAACGGACAATGGACAGTGGATAACGAATCCCGTGGGGTGAGTGATACACGCAGGGTCTTTGCTTATCGGTGCCAAGCCATCCAGTATCGATACGTTGCATGTTACATCCGGGATATGGCACTATTGCATTCAAAACGAAAAGGGAATATAGTGTGTGGTGAACCAAACCCGACGTTCAAAGGATGACATCTTGGCAGCGCACTGCCAGTGTAGGATTCATCAAGAAATGTGGCAAGGAGGGCTACGCTTCTATACCCGCCGGATTAGCATAGTATGTCTCAGGTCCAGGAAGAAACGTGCGCTTCAAACCATCATTGTATGATTGGAAGTTCCCCCCTTACAGTTGGTCTGTGTCAAGGAAAAAGTGAGCACCTTGTACCAATACAACCGCCAAGCATGCTCATCATGCCATAGGCTAATATAACCCACGTTCAGCAAGGAAGACCAAGAGTTGGCTAGCCCAGTGAAAAACGGTGCTATGGCACCGTATGTCAGCATATATGAATATAGGGCATAGGTACCCACCTTAGTGTATTCCTTCTGCTTGGAGAGTTGTCCTTCCGCAGATTCGTTCCACTGCTTCTGGGTCTGTCTGGGTGATCTAAGCTGAGGAGGAGCCGGAATATTGGTTACTATAGGAGCCTGGAGAGTGACGTTGATTGAATCCAATGAGTTGCTTGCGGGAGTGCTTGTCACGAGATGAAGCCGTGAGACCAAGATATCGTATGAATTTCTTGTGATTGAAAAGAGTCAGATAGAGCAAACTAGTGAAAAGAGAAACTCAACTGAATTACTGAGCGCGCGGCTTCTAGTCTAACCTTTTCGAGCTGTAGCTTCATTACTGTCTCTTCTAGTACTTGAATTCGTTGAATATACTGCATATATGCGCATTAGATCTTGTCTATACTGAAATGACGACTCACATGATTAATTGCAAGGTTGGTATTAGACCACTGTATCTGTGATAATCTCGGAAACGTGTTGGTAGTCATGAAAGGATCGGGAAATGATTGACGCAGCTGCTGAGAATGATGATAAAGGGAAAGAGTGTTGGATGGCAGAGAGAGCGTAGGCATCATGGACATTATGTATGGTGTTGATGATCGTGATTCAAAGGCCGTGGTGTTGAGGAGAGGCGCAGGGTGGGAAACTGGGGGTACCCCAGATTTGTTAGGCTGGGGGCGAGTGATCACGTTGTGAAGGTTAGTAGCCGGCAAGCCTGAGCGACCACAAGATTCAGATAGACCGGGTGAGGGACTACGTGACTGAGTCAAAGAATTGGAATCTGGTGCCAACGAGAGAGAATAAAACAAACCAAGCGGGGACGTTGCCTTGAGGGCGAGGAAGAAATCCGAAGAATCACGGTGATCTTCTGCAGGTCGCTTTGCCCCGAGGGCAGAGTTTGACCCACTCAACCCGCTTGCAGCATCAGAGCGAGCAGCTAAACGGATCGCCTCCTTCTCGTCTTCACCAGCCTCGCGTAGATGCCGTCTCCAAGCACTGGCCGTCTTCAGCCGTCTTCGGCGACCTTTGCAGTATTTCCGGCATACACACCAGAACTCTCGAGCTGTCGAGTTGGCCATTGTTATGGTGGTGAAACCCGCGCAGAACAACGGGCAATAAAAATATCATTAAATATCATGGTAGATGCGATGTAAGGATCATATGTCTGACATTGGTAAACATAGCCACACATCGAACCTCATCACACCTTTTTCACTGGGCTAGCTAGTCATCCCCTAAAGGAAGAACAGTTGACTTGGTGCCGAACCTGCGGGTAATTGTCCCGCGCTGCACTACAGCGAAACCAAAAGCGTACCAGAGACAAAGGAACAAGATCGTATCCAAGAGAGTGATCTGGTTTCACAACCCATCCATTCTCCGCTGCCACCGCGAATGATACCTATCGGGCGCGAGTCCTCGTCGCCGCAAGGCAGGCCCGATATCGCTCAGTAGCGCTGAGGCCCCCGTTCTAACTTGTGGTCTACCGTCGTCTGGATGTGCACCTCTATATCATTATTGGACACCTGTCCGACGCAATAGGGGATAAACAAAGTGAGTATGATCTAAAGCACGCAGACGATCGAGAGACGTGCCTTGTCGACTCGACTCGACGACGAATTCTCCGGCCGGAAGTCGGGGGTATAAGGTTGATCTGAGAGCCTGGAGAGGTGGAAGGAAACAGCACCTTCGGATCTCTCTCGAAGGTGTTGGCGCGCATTGAGTCTGGGTGTGACAGGCATTCATGATGAGCGTTTTGCCGCTCCGTATGATGGGTAATGTTATGTTAAATGTGCCAACGTCCACAACACGAGGGAGATGGAAGAGGAAATGGGGAAGGCCAGACGCAAGAATGGAAATTCGGACTTACAGGGCGAGATACGAGTTGATGTACACTGAAGTAAACAACACCTCAGCATACATGCAGGATTTAACTGAAGGAATGCGTACTCTTCGCGAGATTAAAGTAGAACCCTATGAAGATGAAGTTCGTCGGCATTGTCGCATACTACCATGCACGGTAAACGACGTTCCAAGGCGATGTAGCATAGCAGTCCACTCACGAAGACAGTTCCAAGTATAGCATCGACCCTGATCGACGTTGTTAATCACCATTTGTGATGGTGAGGATCGAAAGAAAGTGACGCACGATGTGAGCAAACCTATGAAGGGGTTAATCAAGACGACCAGTGCAAGACCAAGGGTAGGTAGCTTACCGGTTGTGATGATGTATGCAATGAGGGTATTAAGCAGCGTATCCGTACTTGGGTAACGAACAGATGAACACACAGTAGATCGAGACGAAAATCTGTTACCTCCGAAAGCCTGTTCTCGACGTGAATAGATAGTAGCACAGAATGATGGCTACAAAAAGATCTCCTAATACCCCCGCGCCAAAATTGACGTAGAACAATGTCTGAAAGAGACGTAAGAAATATTGTCCATAGATTGATGAGCGAACTGACTGAGATCGTATCAAGTTGCGCATAGGACCGAAGGCCAAATCTGGACATTCCAAGAGTTCACATGCATCGAACAACAAGAGTGAGGACCTACGCTTTTATGGTAATTGCTGTAACGCATTCAGTCATCGGATGAATTGTCACGGAGATGATGCTTACTGAGGCCAACAACTAGAGAGGGAAACTGCGAGTCAAGTGGACGAAAGCAGGTCCTCGGACATACTTACCTAGATCACAAAGAGTTATCGCGCCCTAGGAAAACGGGTGAAAATGGATTTACCATCCCTCGCGGAACTCAACTCACCACAATCGACGTTAAGATAACATTCCGGCCACTGACTATAAGACATCAAGAAATGCCACTGCAGACAGAAGAGGATACCTACGCCTCCATACTCGCCGGGCGAACATACTTTGTCTTGATCAGAAATGGGACGGCCAGTGCTTTTGGAGAAAACACTCACAACCGTATGATCACGTCTGTGACAGACTGTAAGCAAATTGTTGGAAATCACCCCTTTATATCACGAAGATTGAGTGTCCCACCGTCACGGCAACATGGATCTGGCAGAAACAGTGCTTTTAGACGGACATCTCTCTGTCAAATTAAGTGACTCACGAGAACGCTCCTAACAAAGCGACGAGTAAGCGTATCGATGGAAATGCAAACCATCACCACGTACCATACAGGTGTTGCAATAGCTAGTGGATTCAGGTAGTTTTTCACGAGATAGTGATAAAGTATATGGCTGGTCAAGCATGCATCCAAAGTGTCCAGGACCCTACAAGCGCGTTAGAAGGGCTGAGGATAGGTTCACTTGCTTTTGCTCAGACCATAATAACGCCACCTGCGACGAAGGGTACCACCGTATCGGGAAATTAGTGACAAGACGAGTCGACGAGAGCAGAGACTTGCAATCAACTTCAGGGCTAGTCGATCATTCGGGTATCGTTGATAGTAGATGTAGGTCTGAGCACACGTGACGCCCCAGAAGCTGAAAAATGTCAATAAGGCGTATGAGTCGCATGCAAAGAAGCTCACGCTGCAGCAAAAAGTCCACCGATCAGGAGTGCCCCCAGTGTGTTATCTAAATTGAAAGGGGGCTTCGGTTCAGCCATAGTGGGGTTCAATGTGAACGACGAAGTTGACTGGCAGGAATGCGGGAACTGAGAAGCTGCTTAATGTTAAGTACCCATGGTCCAAATGGGCACGTTGAAACCGACCGTATCAACTCCGCTGTATCTCGAAAGAACTGCGGTTCCGTATCACTGGGTTGCTGTCTCCTCTTAGGAAAATAGGGACCTTCTGACTGTAGATTGAACTGTCAAGTTTCAACACATGAGAGAATAACCCTTACAGTTTGCTTTGTGACTTATCTACTCAGCAAGCCGGTGTCCACGTTGTCATGGATATCATACTTAGCTGAGACTCACCTGTCTTTCTGTCGGTACCTTGCGAAAAACTCGCTTGTTCAATGACCCCGGCACATCGAGAGCCTGCGTGGATTACCAAGAGGAACTCACATGCGGTCAAGTAAAATCGAAAGCAAAAGTTACACTGTTCCAGGGGTCGTCCCGGCTTTAGACTCTACATTCTCAGCAGTCGCAGATAGTCAAGAGAGGCCTCCGAAACAATCTTCTGAACATTAATCTCGGTGACAATCACTGCCCCGCTTGGAGGCCGCCTCCGTGAGTCCGGCAGTGCCCGAATACCGGCGATTACGATGCTGATTGCATGATCCGCGACGCACATGTGTGACCTATTCTTGGGAGTGGCATATGTCGAGGAAAATCATACGCGACTCTACGTCCATCGGCCAGCCAAGAAAATTTATGAAGGTTTCAAGTTATTGCCATCTCCAGCAAGGAGGCCAAGATGTAGGAAACGAAGATTGCTGTCGGGTCGAGCCGGACAGGTTAATGTGAGGTCGTGCGAACCATAGCTGACCTTTCCACCTTTATCGACTATGCACGTATACCACGTCGCGGCCACTGGCAGTTTCGAAGTTATCCACCTTCTTATCGTATCCACTTTACGTGGTCACCATTCCCCACCCGATGAAAAAAAGAATGCAAAAAAACCAAAATGTTGCGTTATGATTCATCTCATCATATGCGGCTCCGTTATACTTCATGGTAATTCCTGAGGCCTGCCTTGCGCAGCCCTGGCGGCCCACATGCACACATCGCGATACATTCTAAATTTTCACACACGGATATGCAATAATGTGTCGTGCATTCCATGATTGCGATAAATGCAGGGCGATTCATTTCCGGTGCGTTCCCTTTACTATCCATGCTCGGGTATCGAACGCTCCGACCGTCCGATGCTCGTGCGCTTCTAGTGCGGCTACGTCGACACTTAGATGTGGAGCTTCTCATCTCAGCAACGTCCCATGAATACAAAAATAAATTTATAAAAATCAAAAATTGAATAGACGAATAGACGGGCGCTTTGCATCACGGAGGCTCAGTCCTTCCGCCTCGACTCTCGAGACGCATCCGAGTTACCATATGATACACCCACTGCCACTCGCTCACATGGTGCCAGACCGTTCCAGCCTGAGGTTCCAACCTCGATCTGACCTCGTGGCACCTCTGGGGGACTCGTCACTCAGGCCCATCTTGAAAGGAATTAGCCCCATCCAGATCCGGAGTTCGTCTTGTGCCATGTAAAATAACCCCGAATAGATTGGACCGCCATCGGATGAAACTCATCGTGCTCATACTCATGAGACAGATTTTCCGTATGGGCATATACTGTGGAGTGCGTCGCCGCCTCGGCTGTCGGTCGGATGTAGAGGGTAGGGGGTAGTATGGCCTGTGATTTCAGAGGGGAGGAGCCTCGAGGGTTCCATCATGATGGCTATGTACCAACGACCAAGAACAACATAAACTGAGAAGACGTGGTCTTTGGAGGTAATGCTGTGTGATGGCTATATACCAACGATCATCGATCAAGAGCGACGGGGACTGTCAAAACGCGGCGCTGGGGGTATACACGGTAACTGTATGACGCGTAGAGCAATTTGATGTGTGGGCACTGGCACCCCACATCACCTATCCATCCGCACCCACTCGGCACGGCGACGAAAACACAGCCGCCATCATCAAGAGGAATTCTCTTACAAACAACGGTGACTTGGGAGACGAAGAGAAAAAAACGAGTGTATAATTTATTGAGTGCCTGCAAGGAACGTAATGCTATCACTGCAAATGAGAAAAATAAATGAATACGGTGGTTATCATGTTCCTGCTCGTCTCTCGCTCTGGGCTCCTCTTTGCTTCAAAGAATGACACATTTTCAATCCTGTATGGACGGTACAAACAACGCGCGTCTGGGCC
>JBBPSC010000883.1:0-13306 GCA_038093395.1 Baorangia bicolor
CCTTTTTGACGGTCATCACCAGACGAGGAGATGACGAGTTGGTTCCGCGGTGGGGTGTTTGAACGAGCTCGTTTCACGAGTTGGCCATCTCCAGGAGGGGACGTGCCTCTTTTTGACATGATGATTGAAAGAAACGCGTGGAGGACGTGGTGAACGGTGAACTCAAGCGGAAACTGCACAATGGTCACGTGCTTTTCTTCATATGGCCTTTGTACTGAATCTCACTGGCAGTTTGCTGGCAGTACTGTCATCCGTGTACTCCCACAAGACAAATAATCATGGGATAGCATCTGGGGATTGTTTTCAGCAGTCTCTGACTTTCAGCAGGAAGGGTCACATTCCACAGGGTCAGCTTCCACAGATAAAGATTACGTACTAGCACCTCGCGGAGACCTTACCCCATCGAGAGCTAGACGACACATGGCAGGCGCAATGGAAGGCCCAGCGTGTGCTCTCTGAGCTGGAGCCAACTGCACCGCACATTTCATTGGGAAGGTAGATCACAGGCTGGGTATACCAACCTCACTTACGGTCCCCACATCGCTATCGAAATGGACTCGCAGAGGGTTGGACAGGGTAGTAATGCTCAACCAGAAAGCAACGAGGCGATTGCTTCTCAACTTGCAGAGCAAGACAAAGTTCCCTGGTACAACAAACCCAACCTCCGACTGTTATATCTCTTGATGTTTCCGACCTGTCTCGGAGTGGAGATGACAAGTGGGTAAGTGTTTTCATATGCATGTTCGACGGTAAATTGTTGACGCGGAGAAAGTTTTGACGCGTCCATGATAAATGGCCTGCAAGCTGTGTCCTCGTGGCTTGAATGTAAGGGGGTCATCTAGTTGATGTCAGAGAGGATTAACTCGGACAACAGACTATGACCACCCTCGTTCTGCTTCGTTGGGTCTCATGGTTGCCATGTATTCTCTGGGTTCTGTTGCTGCCGTTCCGTTTGTCCCCTTCGTTGTCGATAGGATCGGAAGGCGATACCCGATACTACTCGGAGGTATAATCTCGATAATCGGGGGTACTCTCCAAGGATCTGCGTTGAATTGTAGGTCATTGATATGTTTCGAAACTCCAGAACGCTTTCATCTTGAACCCAATAGTCACAATGTTCATCATTGCTCGTTTTATCCTCGGATTTGCCAATGTCTTCTGCATCGTAGCTGCTTCTTCTTTGATTGGAGGTAAGACAATGTGATTTTAACTTGTCTATCAATGATTCAACTGTGTGAAGAACTCTCACATCCCAAGGAACGAGCAGTCATGGGTTGCCTTTTTAATACCTCTTTCAACCTCGGTAAGTTGAAATCGTGATCGTCTACGAGGGGGGAGTTTGGGGTTGATCCCTCCCAGGTGCTATAGCTGCTGCCGCAATCACCCTCGGGACGTTTGCTATGACTAATAATTGGGGATGGAGAATCCCATCTTTCCTCCAAGTAGTGCCTAGTCTACTTCAAGTCTCCTTCATCTGGTTCCTCCCAGAGTCTCCTCGCTGGCTCGTATCAAAAGGAAGAGGGAAGGAAGCATATGCCATTCTTGTGAAATACCATGCAGAGGGGGATGAAAACTCGGAGTTCGTCAAGGCGGAGTATACCCAGATTGAGCAGACTCTGGAAGCAGAACTGAGGATTGCGCAGATGAACCACAAGGCTGTATTTTCAACACCAGGAATGCGAAAGCGGGTCATTGTCGCATCCTTCCTCGGTCTGTTCACCCAGTGGAGTGGAGCTGGATTAATTTCGTAAGCCCTGCCATTGATTCTGTCAACAGTGGACTGTTTACTTATCACGGTGATAGACACTTCCTTTTCCCGATCTTAGACAGCATTGGCATTCACGATAACCGGTCGAAGAACATCATCAACGTTATCAGAGTGTCTTGGAGCCTTGTTAATACTACAGTCGCTGCGTTTATAGTGCCTCGCTACCCTCGACGGAGGATGTATCTGGTAAGCAATGTGATTGTGGACTACTTTTGATGCTGCTCTTCTAACCTTTCGGTAGACATGTACTATCTCGCTCTTTATTGTATTTACTGCTTGGACTGCAGCTAGTGCCGAGTATTCGCTCACTCACAACAAGGTCTCTGCTCAAGTAGTGCTTGCGTGAGTATTTGGAACGTTGTGTTTTGCATCCTCACTACACGTTCTATAGTCTCATTTTTATGTATGGTCCGGCTTACAACATGGCATTTACCGTCTTGACTTACAGTAAGCGTTGCCCCATCCGTGTCATATTGAACCACCCTTTGTGACGAAACGGACTTGGATGTAAACAGCTTTTTTGGTCGAGCTCTTCCCATTCCATGTCCGAGCTAGGGGTATCACCATCTTCCAATGGTGGAACCGTGGCGCGGCGTTCTTCAACCAGTTCGTGAACCCTATTGGCATCGAGGCCGCAGGTACGTCCGTCTACTCACTTCATCTGAATTGTGCCTCTGATGAACCCGGTGGGGGCACGATAGGCTGGAGATGGTACATCACGTAGGCTTTCCCGGGCCTTTGGGGACGCAAACAGGTGCTGAAAGACGCTAGCTACTGTGTGTGGAATGCCTTCCAAGTGGTGTTCGTCTATTTCATGTTTCCCGAGACGTCGGGGCGCACGCTCGAGGAACTGGCATTCTGTAAGTGTGCTCATGCTCTCGGAGTTATATGTTCATGGCCTTCTCATGGATACCTCAACAGTGTACGAGGATGATCGGGAGATATTCAGGCATGGTGAGGTCGAGATTCTGCGTGAACACGGAGAAACGGAGACGTACTATGATACCATGGAGGATAACCCTAAAAGAACTGTTCGTGGCGAGTAGCGATGACCCTGTAGCCTGCATATGAATGCGACAGCACCCTGTAAGCTGACTTACTGTAAATCCAATCACTTTGACTCATGTCTCGAGCTGCTCAAGACTCAAGAGATGTAGCTTTACCACAGTTGTCGTCTTCTCCGCATGTTGTAGTCTCCCTCATTCAACGTCCCTCTCGGGTTCGAACGGATTTGTGTCTTCTGACCTCTCCTACATCCATTCGGGGGATGTGATTTGGTCTACAACTTGTTTTACGCGTGTCTCGGTCGGTTTCACTTCCCTGTCCTCACTAGTGCATGGCCAAATCATCATCACGATGTAGTCAAAGCCATAGCCATCAAAAAACATCCATGCCATTACAGTAACTATACCAAGTATCCACACTTAAAAAAAAAAGTCATTCCTCTCCACAACCATCCAGCCGTTCAACCGCGCTGCGCCGCTGCTCATCTCGCAGCGTCCCGTCTCCCTTTTCCAACATCAACATCAACACCGAACCATAGGACCACAGACGCGGCCGTACAGATCGCAAACAGGAACGGGAACCCCTCCAATTATCCTGGGTGGTCGAAAAACTGCGCATGCCCGGGTCAAACATTGAGGCCAAGGGGAAGATGATGGACGAGAGGTCGTTAAGGTACCATGTTGTCGAACCCAGGTGGACTAAGCTCAGCTATCATCGCCGTTTGTGAGAACGCGTAGTACGGCGCTTGGAATAGCCCGTGCCCCCCTCCCCTTCCCATCGTCCGATCGAGGGCGTTGATGATCCCATGGTGTGCACGGATTTTTTTGATGCGTTGACCAGTGGTGACGTCGTGAGGCTTAGGACGTGGTCTGCGGAGACGGTGTAAGCGTGGGCGAGTAGAGAGACCAGGTTAGTGTTTGGAGGATAGCAAAAGTGCTGTCCAACAAAAAGTGCGCCCAAAAACAGCGATGGGAGAGGAGAAGAGTGGGACAGAGGGTCAGGTCAAGCACGCGAGGCCTTCTTGGCGGTCGTCGCCGGATGAGGAGATGACGAGTTGATTCCGCGGTGGGGTGTTTGGACGAGCCCATTTCACGGGTTGGCCGGCATCTCCGCCGATTCTCCGGAAGGGGACGTGCCTCTTTTTGGCATGATGATTGGAAGAACGCGTGGAGGACATAATGAACGGTGAGCTCAACCAGAAACTGCCATGGTCACGTGCTTCTCTCATATCCTTCGTACTGATTCAGGAATCAGGACTGTCGCATCCATGTGCTCTACAAGATAAACTAGGAAATGATGATCATGGGATAGTATCTGGGGACCGTCTTGAGCTCTCTGACTTTCAACAGGAAGAGTCACATTCCAAATGGCAAAGGGTCACACTACCACAGATAAGCATTACTATTAGTATCTTATGGAGAACTTACCCCATGTATCGAGGACTAGATGACGTAACAACTTCAAGTTCGCAATATCGCTGCGTCTGGAAGGCCGGGAGCGAGCTGTAGCCGTGGTAAAAACATCCCACTCTATCCCATTACACTCCCTGCGAGTCAAGGTTATTCCAAACAATCGCGCGTTTCATAGGGAAAGTATATCATAGGCTGAGTATACCAACCTCACTTACGTTCCTCACATCGCTATCGAAATGGACTCGCAGAGAGTTGAGCAGGGTAGTCATGCTCGATCAGAAAGCAACCAGGCGATCGCCTCTCGGCTTACACAACAAGACAAAGCTCCCTGGTACACAAAACTCAACCTTCGATTCTTATATCTCTTGATGTTTCCAACCTGTCTCGGAGTGGAGATCACGATGGGGCAAGTGTTTTCATCTGTATGTTTAATGATAAATTGTTGACGCAGAGAAGTTTTGACGCGCCCATGGTAACTGGCCTGCAAGCTGTGTCCTCATGGCTTGAATGTAAGGGGGCCATCTAGTTGATGTCAGAGAGGATTAACTCGGACAACAGACTATGACCACCCTCGTTCTGCCTCGTTGGGTCTCATGGTTGCCGTGTATTCTCTGGGTACTGTTGCTGCCGTTCCGTTTGTCCCCTTCGTTGTCGATAGGATGGGAAGGCGATACTCTATACTGCTCGGAGGTATAATCTCGATAATCGGGGGTGTTATTCAAGGATCTGCATTGAACTGTAAGTCATTGATATGTTTTGAAACTAATGCTTTTCATCTTGAACCCAATAGTCACGATGTTCATCATTGCTCGTTTTATCCTCGGGTTCGGCATCTTCTTCGGCATTGTAGCTGCCTCTTCTTTGATTGGAGGTACGACAATGTGATTTTAACTCATCTATCAGTGATTAGACTATATGAAGAACTCTCGCATCCAAAGGAACGAGTAGTTATGGGTTGCCTTTTTAATGCCTCTTACGGACTCGGTAAGTTGAAATCGTGATCGTCTACGAGAGGAACGTTTTGGGTTGATCCCTCCCAGGTGCCGTGGCTGCTGCCGTGGTGACCCTTGGGACGTTTGCTATGACCGACAATCGGGGGTGGAGAATCCCATCTTTCCTCCAAGTAGCGCCTAGTCTACTTCAAGTCTCCTTCATCTGGTTCCTCCCAGAGTCTCCTCGCTGGCTTGTATCAAAAGGAAGAGGGAAGGAAGCATATGCCATTCTTGTGAAATACCATGCAGAGGGAGATGAAAACTCGGACTTTGTCAAGGCGGAATATACCCAGATTGAGCAGACGCTGGAAGCAGAACTGAGGATTGCTCAGATGAACCAGAAGGCCATATTTTCAACGCCAGGAATGCGAAAGCGGGTCATCATCGCAACCTCCCTCGGTCTCTTCACCCAGTGGAGTGGGATGGGATTGATTTCGTAAGCCCTGTCATCGATTACTGTCTGCTGAACTGTTCGCTTATCGCGTTGACAGACACTTCCTTTTCCCGGTCTTAGACAGCATCGGCATTCATGATAACCGGACGAAGAATATCATCAATGTCATCAAATTGTCTTGGAGCCTCGTTAATGGTACAGCCATTGCGTTTATAGCGCCTCGATACCCTCGCCGGAGGATGTATCTAGTAAGCAATGTGGTTATGGACTACTTTTGATGCTGTTCTTCTAACCTTTCTGTAGGCGTGTACTATCTCTCTCTTTGTTGTATTCACTGCTTGGACTGCAGCTAGTGCCGAGTATTCGCTCACTCACAACAAGGTCTCTGCTCAAGTAGTACTCGTGTGAGTATTCAAGTTCTCTGAAACGCTGTGCTTTGCATCCTTACCACACGTTCCATAGTCTCATCTTTTTGTATGTACCAGCTTATAGCCTGGCATTTTTCGCCTTGACTTACAGTGAGTGTTGCGCAATCCGTGTCATCTAGAACCACCCTTTGCGACGAAATGGACTGAGACGCAAACGCAAACAGCTTTCTTGGTCGAGCTCTTCCCGTTCCATGTCCGAGCCAGGGGTATCAGTATCTTCCAGTGGTCGAGCGGCAGCGCAGCATTCTTCAATCAATTCGTGAATCCTATTGGCATCGAGGCCGCAGGTACGTCCATCTACTCGGTTCGTCTGAATTGTGCCTCTGGTGAACCCGGTGGGGCACGATAGGCTGGAAATGGTACATCACGTAAGATTCCCCGGGTCTTTTGAGACGCAAACAGGTGCTGAAAGATGTTAGCTACTGTGTGTGGAATGCCTTCCAAGTGGTGTTCGTCTATTTCATGTTTCCCGAGACGTCGGGTCGCACGCTCGAGGAGCTGACATTCTGTGAGTGTGCTCATGCTCTCGGAGTTATATGTTCATGGCCTTCTCATGGATACCTCAACAGTGTACGAGGATGATCGGGAGATATTCAGGCATGGTGAGGTCGGGATTCTGCGTGATCATAGGGAAATGGAGACGTATGGTACCATGGGGGAGAACTGTTCGTGTCGAGTAGGGACGACTCTGTAATCTGTGCATATGAGTACGATAGCATCCTGTAAGCTGACTTTTTGTAAATCCGATCATTTTGACTCATGTCTCGAGCTGCTCAAGACTCAAGAGGCAAATGCCGAGGCACAGATCAAAGAGATACTAAACGCAGTCGATCGCATTATAGCCTCTGATGGTGAAATTTCAAAGCTTTCACTCCGTATCCCGGATTTAGTCTACCGTATTGTTTCACGCGTGTCTCGATCAGTTTCGCCTCCCTGTCCTCGCTAGTACGTGGCCAAATCAGAGATGTCTTCATGGTCTTCTCATGGATACCCCAGCAGTGTATGAGGATGACGACCCGTGTGTCTTGAAGCCGCTCAAGAGGCAAATGAGGCACAGATGAAAGAGATACTAAATACAGTCGCATTATAGCCCCTGATAGTGATCATCGTATAGTCAAAGCCTATGAATATCCAAAGTCATCAACTATACCAAGTATCCACACTGAAACAAAAAAAAGGTCATCCCTCTCCACAAATGAATATCCAGCCATTCAACCCCGCTGCGCCGCCGCCCACCTCACAGCATCCCGTCTCCCTTTTCCAACATCAACACCGAACCATATGACCATGGACGCAGCCGTACAGATCGCAAACAGGAACGGAAACCCTTGCCAATTATCCTGGGTCTTGTCGATGATTGCCTGGACGACATAAGGCCCGACCATGGACGAAGCCCGGTTGGAGAGACCGAACAGGCCAAAGAACTGCGCGTGCCCGGGTCAAACATCGAGGAGGCGACGGATGAGTGGTCGTCCACGTACCATGTTGTCGAACCCGGGTGGACTAAGCTCAGCCATCATCGTTTGCGAGAACGCGTAGTACGGTGCTTGGAATAGACCGAACAGGACGTTGTATGCCCTGGGTTCGATCAGTAAAATTCGCCAAGGTGCTCCAAAGCTTTCTCACCAGAACTCCCAAACGTTGTGGAAACTTGAATGGGATCCAGTTAGATATCCAGACAAAAGGAAATTGAAACACGATCACGACTTACCCAAACTTGTTGGTCCATATGCCGATCATACCCCAGAGTGGGATCAGAATCGTCACGACGTTGGTGACGACAAACTATGGTAACGATCAGGATTATTATATGCATAGAATATCAGATGAGCAAACCATCTTCTTTGTACTGATCTTCCAGTAGCGTTGGATGTACCAGAACCCGAGAGTGCTGATGGTTGAAGTGATGGCCTGCGACAAACCAAGATACGTATTCTGCAAGAACGAGAAGCTGAATTTGTCGTTCTGACAGATAGACACGAGGGTGCCAGTGGTGTTTAGTCCCTAAACGGGCCGCATTTAGTTGGGTTAACGAGTTTAGAGGAAGGGGTACTTGCATCTGCCAAAAGGAAGAAGGAAAAAAGATACACAAAGGTATATGGCAGGTATTTATAAGTCTTGAGAGCTGCCCAGATCTGAACTCGATGTGAATATGCCATGTTTCTGGTCATAAAACATCCGTGTTACCTGCTTCCATCCTATAGTGAGGTAACTCTCGCCTTTGGGTAGAGGAGGACCCGGGCGAGGCGACTGGTATATGACTAGACCACGGTCAGTCACCTATGAACCTCTCAATGATGGACACATACACCACCAAATTCCAAGCAGAACCCAATATGAGTTGTCCCTGTCGCAGATTTAGTGACGAATCTGTTTGAAGGGGAGAGTGAACGCACAGGGCAAGCGTATAATTGTCAACCTTGGGGTCATTCGCCGTCTTCGGCGGAAGGAGGAGAGCCAGGTTCAAAAGATACGTAACAACATAACCGACGTTACTGTGCACCTGATGAACAAGCATGAGCATAGCATCACAGGTTAAACATACCCCCGAACCCACCGTGGAGATATTACTGATCCTATTCTTCTCGAGGGACTCTTCCCTCTCGTATTCCTCGACGGAAATGTCACCATTTTCGTACTTTTCGCGTAGACCGCGAGAGTGAGAGGTATTCCGGGCTAGACGAGGGAACGCAGCAGCGTAGAAAACGAGCGTTGCTCCATAGGAGACGAATCCAACAATATAGAGCCCCATTGCAAGTTTCCAACGATCCGGAGCTAGGTGACATCGTTCAATGCGTGACGACACCAGCATTCAAACAGCACGTACACGTGAGTGCCATACAAGCATACTGTGCAGCCCAACAGATAAGGGTCACTGTGAACAAGAGCCAGCGACCAAAGGTGCCGTAATCACCCGCCGAACCGATCGTCGTGAAGATGGCAGTCATGATAGCAAAGCTGATCCCATTTGCAACAAGGACGACGCTCGCGATGGATTTGGTACCACCCATCCAAGGGAGGACACATTGGCCCGAGGCGGTATTGGAAAGACAGGACGAGCCTGGTCCAACAGTTGGATCGTAGCCAGCGGCAGTAGCGAGGCTTTGGAACAACGTCTGGGTATAACCGAGAGGACCGACACCCTGTGGGACGAGATGAATGTGAAGGATCACATGGGACGCGATGAGACCTTACATTATCGCCGTTGTAGTAGACTACGTTCGCGTCAGTAAACACAGTGTATGGAACTCGCGAGGGGATAACGCACGATAGTAGCTCCAGAGTTCCCTCCTGGTGACTACAGGCTCGTCTTCCTGCACCGTCGCAATGAGCATAGACTTGCTAATCTTGTTGGGGGATGCAGAGTCCGACGCGGTGTCGCCATTCTCCTTGACGTCGGGGTCAGCAACGTGAACTGGATGCTCTGGGGGAGGACCGAGCAACATGGTGGGCGTCTACCTGGGAGTAGATACGGACTTGCCTAAAGGAAGGCCACGTCGCGGGGCATCATATCTCGTATCACGAGGCATTAATGGTCACGAGAGATCATTCGCGTCGGGGGGCCGGTCAGGGATAACCGCCAGCTTCTCAGTCTCACAGGAACCGGGACCGTGACAGCGAACGCACCTCCTCGTGGAATAATTTAACCTCGCGCTCCCTGCCGACCTCACTTGTCTTGAACCACCACCTCAGGTCTGGGTTATGCGGAGAACCACAGGTCAGTCCAATTTTTTTCCCTTCTGGTTAGCAGCGCGCAGGACGAGATCAAGCACACTCGACAGCTGCGGTATCGTACGCGCGCCGTGTTTCCAGCCAGCAAACCTCCCGTTTCTGTGCTGGTAACCGCCCTGCGATATCCAACCCATGCAGCTGGATGACGGTCGTAATTTGCAATCGGAACGCTGTTCTCTTGTTTGACACCCCAATTGACCGTGTGCTCACGGACGCTACATAGTGATGTGGCAGGTGACCCATATCGACGTGAACCATCAACAAAATCATGAACATGGCAGTGGACACTTTAAAGTTGGTCTCGTGGAACGCGTATGGGATGCGTTTCCGGTGAGGATCATTGAAAGGTCTTAGCTTGTGTAGGCTAGTGTAGTAAAGTTGGGTACACCACCATTGAATGAAGGCAGTGTGCTCGACCAATTGACCAATGACAACTCCCTTTGCATTCCTTCCACGAGCTGTCTCCAAGCACACAAAGCCATGGGAAGGGATATCCAGACCCCCACCATCACCATCTCCACCACCCGACCCCACCACCGACGATGAAGACGACAACGACGACGACCCCTCGCTCGACAAGGGCAAAGGCAAAGAAAAATCCAACGAACCAGCCCATTCAAAGCAGTCCACCATCACCCAGGACATCGCGTCCCTCATCTCTCTCGCCCTCTCAGACTACAACATCTGGCTCGACACCGACTTGCGCTGGAAGCTCGATGCTTGTTTGACGGACGAAACCTCCCCCGACGAGGCTGGGTGTACGTCTCCGTCTCTCGTACTCGCACGACGCCCTCTGAATGTATTCACAGTCGTACCCATCAACTACCTCCTCCGCCGAACCCCGTTTCGCGGTTCACTCCCACTCGGGACCGGTCAACCCGAACCATCCGAAACGGAGGTGGTGAAAGCCCTCCGCACCCACGCGAGCCAGGCCCTCGAGGTTCGGATGCGTCTCCCCTCTTCCTCTTCCAAATCGTCCTCGTCCGTCTGGTACGGCACCGGAAAAACCTCCCGGAAGAAAGACGTAGGTGGGTATGAAGTACGCCGGAGAGACTGGTCGACGCTGCGTGATCGTCCGTCGCGTGGGTGGACGCGCGCACGGTGGGACGACATGACGGCGTACATGGTTCGTTCCGTCTTTACTCCCTCTCTCAACCGGTCCGTATATCTGATCTGATATCTTTTCCTCCTCATGGCGCCACCAGGAATGCATACCACCGCAATACCGCACCGTCGGGGGTATCGCCCGTTTCGCCGAAACGCTCCTCTCGCCGGCCTCGGAACCAGAGACAGACATGGCACCACGCCTCCACATCCAAAGCGTCACCCTCCCTCCCCACTACCTCGACAAACCCGGGGACACGCCTAAATGCAAAGGGTTCGCCCTCGTCACCTTTTCGACCAAATCGCACGCCGAGGCCGTGCTTCGTGCGTGGCCTTGGAAGCGGCGCCGTGCGCTTGTCTCCGCGAACGAAGACGGGGGCGGGGACGGGGACGAGTCCCCGATCGTGAAAGAAGCACACAAGTATGGGCTGCGAACGATCTCCAAGGCGCGTTGGAACGCGCTCAACGAGGAATACCTCCTCTATAAACAACACCTCGTGGATGAGATGGCGCGGACGCAGACTGGGATGCATCGCCCGTGCGAAGACGCGCCTGTAAACGCGACCGAACACGAGCACGGCGAATCCACCGCCTCTCCTCACCCCCAGGCGCAGACGCAGACGCGCACCACGCGCTCCTCACCCTACCCATTCGACTGCCTCGTCTTCGTGCGCAACGTCCACCCAGAAACGAACAAGACCACGCTCAAATCGCTATTCACCCAAGCGTTCCAAGACGGAGGCGGACAAGGACACACGTTAGCCGGTCTCGATTACGTCGACTTTAACAAGGGCATGGACACGGTAGGTGTTCGACTACGCCAATCGAATCTCTCTTCACAGGACTGACCGTGACCTCTATGCTAGTGTTACCTCCGTCTCGCATCGCCGCACCACGCGACACGTTTGATAGAGTACTTTGACGCGCGACGGAAAACTCAGGCGCACGGACTGGATGCGACGGGGCGAACGCCCGCTCAAGACGATAAGCCGATCGCGATGGAGCAGATCCAAGGCAAAAAGGAAGAACTGTACTGGGAGAAAGTACCCGAAAAGGTACGACGCCAGGCCGTGGACAAGGCCGTCCAAGCCCAGTTGGCACCTGGTACTGAGTCGTCCGCGTCGTCAACGACGTACTGCAACGGTACCCGCGAAAACGGACAGAAAAAACGGACACGAGAACCATGAAAAATGAACGCCAATTTCTATTGTTGGCCCCGAGGTACCCATTCTGATCCCAAAACCTATGTGAAAGCAACATGATAGCGATGAACAACATGTAGAGTATGATATGTTTGAAAAACAACAAGCATTATATGCGTGAGTTGGGGTGCAGGGACATGAGCATGGCTGTCGTGATCGTAACGTTTTGGAATCTGCTGTACTTTTTCATCTCCCGCCTTCTTGTCGTAGTCGCTCCCTGACCCGAACGAGGGCATGACCGAGTTCGTTGGTACCTTCGCCCGAGGGACCTTCACCCCAGTATTCATTGTCGTCCGCATAGATGATGTCCACGAGCCCCGTATGTAGGAGCAGCGTGCGCAAGTTTGGATGTTGCTTAAACTTGAGATACAGCACATCCTCCATCTACCGAACCCCATCAACCAACGCCCACTTCAAAACGAAAAAAAGACCACGTACCGTTTTCAAAAACACCTGGCCCCAATCCGATCGAACATGTTCCTGAAAACTCGCCGAGAGCGGATACATATCGTTCACGTCCTTGCACGTCCGTATCCGTTCTTGCAACCCCGGATTATGCGTAAACTTCATCGCCTCTAGTAAATGCAGCGCCGTCGGGTACATTTTATTCCTGTACATCACGCGGTGATACGAGTGGTTCACGAACCCCGCATACTCGCCCGTATGATCGAACTTGATCGGGGGGCCGTGCGTGGGGATGGGCATGGACGAGTTTCGGACGCCGGGCTGGGGCATGTCTATCGTCGACGAGCTCGTACCGAGGGGTGGAATGAGGATCGACGTCATCGTCTGCGTCCGTCCGTGTCCGCGTCGACTCCCACTAATCGACCCTACATCGCTCTGCACGTCCTGCCCCGAAATACTCCTCGACCGAAACAACCCCCTCAGCGGTTTCTTCCCCTTGTCCCTGACCGAGCTCGAGCCAAAGAGCCCCCCGAGACGGGACGAGGGCTGCGGAACGGATTCAGGAACGTCCACGAGCACGTCGGAGAAATGTTGGTGATCGAGGAGGCCCGACAGGTCATTGGGGAGGTTCTCGAGGACTTGTCGGTACGGCGACGTATCCCACACGTCCGCAGGCGGTGGCGGGAGCGGGTTCTCCGACATCGGCATCGGCGTTGGCATAGGCAATGCGGGTCTAAATGGCGTTCGGCCCGATGGGCCGGCAGTGGGTGGACGGACTGGCTCGTCGATACTGGGCCGTCGTGGTGTTGGGAATTCGGCGGGCCGGTAAAAGTCTCTAAAGCGGAGACGCGCCGAGTCCGGTGC
>JBBPSC010000885.1:0-13298 GCA_038093395.1 Baorangia bicolor
TTGGGAGAAACGGTCTAGTACTCATTGAGCCCTTCCTCGTGTGATTATACCTGTGTCGTACACTGCATACTTGTGTACGAGTGATACTATATGCGCGCTCGCGCCGGGTCCCGGGAGTGTGGTTATTCTTTCAACCTATCATGGCCCAGTGTGCTAAGTTGAGGTCGAAGCGATCGACCGTCTTCCTTCTTTTCTTTGTTCTCTACCGTATAGAGGGGACTAATTCAAGAATTTTGTGTTTATGTGGTTCTGCTAAATGTCGTGGTTATCTACTAGACATACGCGAACGTTGTCCTCTTCCGATTTTGGCACACCGTTGTGGCGCGTGATCTCTTTCTGGACTCTCCGGTGGGTCACGCCCATATTGACTCATGTGAATGTCTACTCACACACTCGCCTAGTAACCCACTGCGCTATGTATCATCGAGATTATTGCACAGATTTCATATTTCATCACGTTTTTTGATACTTATGTTTATTTTATTTTAGGTTAGTGTCGTCTGTTTTGCGTTGCCATTGACATCTTCGGCAAACCACTGACCACCGTTGCCATCGCGAGTATTTCACGGGTGTGTGCCATGATGGTTTGCGCGTCGCTATTTATATTATGGGTGTGTGGACTTGCGCGAACGTAGCCCAAGTTGAGTCGGCCGGAGGAGATTCCGATCAAAGTGGCGACTTTCCGAGTTCAAGTTGATCTGAGTGTAAAGGACGACACTGCTATCATGGGTAAAACATCTTTTTTAAAAACCTCTTTAGCTAATGGCAGTCTTCTAGGGCGCCATAAAGCACTGCCTAGGGATGATATCCGCAGAGAAACGCTCAAGATCTGCCGTTTCTCTTTCTCCACTTTTTGACAAGTGATATTGTTATGCAGTGACCGACGCACCGGTCGGTCCTCAAGGCCTCAAGGTCTGTCTGATATCTTCGATTCGAAACAAAAATGTGAGATAGTTTTTGCTTGATGACTTCTCTTCGTCGTGTTTGCCCAAGTCAAACATGATCATATCAACAAGGCAACACTTCTTGAGGCCATCCAGCCTGTACCATGCTGTGGATGATGCTCCGCCATTTGGATGAAGGAAATCGGTTATCAAAGCATCAAAAACCCGCGCCTTTGGGCGTCAAGTTTCAAGGCAATCCTTGTGTGAAGCATGCTTGTCCCTAATACGAACATGGAATGGTAAGCAGGACGCATAAAAGCTCATAGATGTGATCTTTCTACGCCAGGCTTTCATTATTTTGACGATCCACTCCTCTGTTACATTCACCATGCTCTTCAACGTCGCCCTCTTCAGTAGCTTACTGCTCACTCCTGCGGTTCTGGCTGTTCCCTCCGGGTTAGGCGCTCGCGTTGCTCGTCGCCGTGAGGGCCGCCAGTCCCAGCTCAACAGCCAGCTCCTCGAGGGTGCTCGCGCTGATTCTTACACATCATACACCACAAACTGGGCTGGTGCTGTCTGGGACAAGGGTAATGTTCGTAACGTCTTCCTAGTCTGCGATCGCACTCGATCTCATCCTCGTCTCGTTTTAACAGGGAACCTTCACTTCTGTCACTGGTACTTTTACCGTCCCCACCCCTTCGGGTGCAAGCGGCACCTCTGCTACTGCCTGGGTAGGTATCGATGGTGTCACTTGCTTCAGTGCTATTCTCCAGACTGGCATCGACTTCACTGTTTCTTCCGATGGCCAACCCACATATGATGGTAAGGAGATACTTGGCTATGCACTCGCGGCTCGTCTCACCGTTCCTTCCACGAACAGCCTGGTACGAGTGGTTCCCCGCTTATTCCCACGATTTCTCAGGCATCAGTATCTCTGCTGGGGATGTCATCAAACTCACTCTCACGGCGTCCTCCGCGACTTCTGGCAATGCAACGATCGAGAACGTGACCAACGGCCAGACTGTGTCTACGAGTCTGACTTCCTCTGCTCCCCTTTGTGGTCAGAACGCGGAGTGGATCGTTGAAGATTACATGATGAGCAATAGTAGTTATGTCCCCTTCACCAACTTTGGCACTCTGACGTTCACAAATGCTGAGGCCACTGGTACTGGGAGCTATACCCCGTCTGGCGCCACGATCCTTGATATCAAGCAGAACAACCAGGTTCTGACGTCTACCTCGACCAGCGGATCTTCCATCACAATCAAGCACGTGTAACTTAGGGAGTTGGCATGTTTTATTTATTGAGAGAAATGATTTGATATTAATTTTATTGACCCTTTCATATCTTTCACGTGGACTCCCACTTGTTATACCTCCAAAATACCATCAGTCAGTCGTACACTGTTCCACCGTCCACGGGCACTACAATTATAGGTATAAAATTTTGAAGTACATCTTGTGATTGCTTTCTTCTCCATGTTCATGTTCCCATCTCATTTCGCATTCGTGATATGTGGACCATGGTCCAATTTATCTTTCAATGCCATCTCGCGAAATTACAGTCTGAGACGGAAGAAGATAGTTTATTTTGTCTCTCACCCTTCTCACTCCGTGTACTCATCATAATCGACTAGATAGTGTCTGGACAGAAGGATGGTTACAGGCCATCCATCGGCAAGCCCTTGTCGATTAGACTGACGGGCACCCCCTTTTGTGACCTCAAGGCCTCACTACCCGCTCGAAGACGCGATCACTGCATTCCCAACATACTTATCAAGATTGTGTTTCACAGGCTGTAGCATCCCCCTCCGATGTCTTACTCACTGTCTTACCAAGCGATGATCACTGGTACACGGACCGAGCAGTATCACTGATCCGTTTCTCGCATTCGCGAAGGAGCCAGCGTCGACACCACGTCAATGGATATACCGCTGCAGCTCGCTCTACGGTCCAGGTTCAACCTAGAGGAGCGCGATAAATTTTAGATACCGCCATTGAAGGTCGTCGAGCTTCTGCTCGACAGTGGTTCTGACCCCTCCACGCGGAATTCAGAGGGACAGACGCCTTTGACATTGTAGAAGCAAAGGGACATTCCCTCAAGGAGATTTTTCTGTGCTTGGTGCGGAAATCTCACCGCATCCGATCGAGTTCCTAATAATTCGTTGAAACCTGGGGGTATACATCATCAGAAACGTCTGCTGGGACATATTGTACCAGGAGGTGTATTTGTAACCATCTGTTATTGGAAAATCGATGAATGTACGGAGGGGCATTTTCATCCTATACATGTCGTCTCGTCGAAGTCGGTGGACAAAGGGACGACCGTCATCTTCTTACGCGAGACCACGGGCAGAGGAGTCGAAGTGATCGAGACACTTTCGGCTTCGGCTTCGGCGTCATGTGTCGCGTGTCACACCGTGGAAGTCACGCTCCTCTCTCTGCACCATCAAGACGCGTTCCTTCGCTATGCACAGTTTTATGTCTCCCTCTATCCTATTGCCTCCAATCCATTTCCTCCACCGCGTCGCGTTGCTGAGTGAAGCGGGAACACGAAGGCCATGACAATGGCATCTTTTCTCGATCCCCCTATTGGCGCACTTACCTCGGGACTGCCAGCACCCGCACACGCGGAGCTTCCTGCAGTGGTTACGTGGTCGAACAGGAAGCTTGAGAAGGCGATGCAGATGCCACCCACTAGCGCAGTTGTGACCAGACCGTTTATGGGTCGAATACAAATACCTTATGGCCACGGAAGAATTGGTCCCGGTGCCAACAGCCGTCCAGAGATGGAAGAGGGGAGGCTAGGCCTTGAAGAAAAGGTGGATGTGATTTCATTTATCCCTCCGAGAACCCGGGCCGATGTCACTACATTCCTCATCTGATTGCGTCGGTTCTCATTCTGTTCAGTCCCGACCTGGTTTCCAGTCTGTAGGCTGCAGAAAGAGGTTCGACATTGTCGACAAGGAGACTGCGATCACGGGTGCACACCGTGATTCCTTGCTCGGCTACTATGTCAAAACGCCCCTATCTAATGACGCTTGCTTGTAGGTCTCGTGCTACAAATGGCGTCTTTATTCTTTGCGCTTACCGTGATGTCCCGTGGAGAGTTCGTAGGTATGAGCCTGTATGCGCACGTGATAACACGGAAGAAGACTGGTAAGCCCTCAGGTCGGTATTTTAGTGAGCGTGCGCTCTACATCCATATCCACGGCGAAAATATTCGCAATGATCCCCACCACCTCTTAGGTACGTTGCGATCTTATCGGATTCGCAGAAATGTCTCAGGTGCCTTACTTCTATGGTGTGGACACGCTTCCCAGTTTTATCGCAATCATCTTCTGTGTATCCTGCTGGCCGGTTCGGTTCGTCATGGCGACAAAGTACGATGGCGTCCCGCTCAACTCCATTGGTACATTGTCATCATAGTGCAAACGATGGTGCTGGAGTTTCGAAACACTGGCCCGTACCAAGTCGCACCCTCACATTTGGATTTATACATTACTCCGAAACTAACGGTTTTGTGAGTTATTGGCCGCGAGTCTCGCAAAAGACAAATCGGACCACGTGACGTGTGGACAGTACATTCGGAAGTCGGACTACCAAGGTGGACGAATGGCCGACGAGACGGGCGTGGCGAGATGTAATGGAGCTTTAATCCTCTCTTTGCAGACCAAAGAATTTACGTCTGTTGGAAGCTATTGCGAACTTTAACTGGCTTCCAACATTTCGCGAACGCAGTTGAGGCCTCACATTGAATCCAGATCGCGATGAGGTAATCCAGCCGAGACCTCACGAAAAATTTCGGCGGCCACCCAGTATCTATTCATGATGCACGACAGCTTAGGTTCATGGCACAAATCCAATTGCGCGATGTCAAGTTACCGGCGAGTGCTGGCGAACACGATGTGTGGAAGATCCGGAGGCGTGCCTATCCGTGGCCCCACTGGTTTCCGATCGTAGGGCTCATAACGTGGCGTCCACAAGTCTGCCTGCAGGAAACTCTCGGGGTGGTGACAACGCACACTCAGGGACAGGTGAGCGTCAATGGACACGAGGAGTAGCTAGAATAGCGGGGAGTGGAACATAGCACGGGAGAATGGACACGTGCACGAGAGTACCACCCCTGCCAACACGATATATCTCATCTGACCCCCGGACCTTGCGTGCAACATGGTAGGATCTACTGCACCTTTCCACGTAGCCGTTCTTTGCAAGTGGGTCCCCGTGGATGCAACAGATAGTTGCGATATCGATGAGACACCCTCCGTTGTAGATCGGGTTCAATCGGAGGTCGACCAGTGAGGGTCAGCCCTAGTGTCGTTTCAACTTGAGTTTGAGGAGCACATTCATAAACTTTGAGCTAACTAATAGGTTCCGTTCGAGGCGGCGGCACTGTATTTATTACCTAGCCATTGCCACAAGATGGAGCCCGATAAAAACACGCGGCAGAAGACGGTATGAGATTGGCAATGGCCACTCTCGGCAGCACCATCCGGAGCTCGGTTACATATAGCGCAAATCAACAAGGCATTCCATTTCGAAGGGACTTCTGACAAGACTCGGACACGCGTATCAGTCATATCAGAGTGGCCGACCGGTAGTCAGCGTGCCTCGTGGATCGGGGATATTTGTGTCATTGTACGCATTGGACAACCTTGTCTAGACGCAAAAAAATCTTGGTCACGGTGACCCGGGAGTTTCAAAGGGGTAGCTAAAGGCAGAACAAGGCTCCAGGAACGTTGTGATGACTACCCAGATTATCAGGTATTCGTGTGTACGGGCTGGATTAGAGTTTATCTGAACGACGCGAGGCGGGGGAGTTGCCTAAACCGTCACCAACAAACGACTGACCAAATGCGCAAGAAGGCAGGTCCCTGGTCCGCCATGTCTTCAACATATCTTTGTGCTACAAATGGCGCTTTGATGAGTATAAGAACTTTCATCGTCCTCGGTAACGTTCAGACTCACAGCCTGCTTCAAGCGCGTTCACGGAACAACATCCTCAGCAACCTTTTTCTCCTACTCCATTAGATCATTTCCCATAGTCCTCCTTCAATAAGACCTCATAATGTTCCAGCTTCGCCCTGCCCACCCCATTCAGACAAAAGCCATCTGGGATTCTGAAGACGCGTCCTCTGCATCTGCTATGTACCCTGCTCAGCATTCGTACCCCACCAACGTTCAACTCCCCCGCACTCTTCAGCGTCCGCATTACGCCGACATACCTGTCCAGAATATTGCAGCAGTCGCGCCAGAACTGGCCGGCGTTGCTATCGAGTATGTTCGCCGTGGGCTGCGCGTTCAAGCCAACCAGTGAGTACCCTATATCAATCCATGGTTCTTATTGCTTACGATTCTACAGGATGTTGGCTGGCATATCGGCGCTCTCGCCATCCCATCTGCCATCTTCTATGCCGCGGTCACAGCTTCACCACACGCGATCCCTCACCATCCCGCTCCGTGCAACTTCTCATGTACCATCCTTCCCAACGCATGTCCTGGCTCTCTCCAGGTCATCCTCTCAGGACTCTTCTGCGCTCCTTGTCCCCACCCACGCGATCGTCCTCGCGTCCCAATGCACATCTCTTCCTCGTTTACCCCCTTCTACTGTCTCCGGACATCCAAATGCTACGGTCAGCGTCACCCTCCCCATCCTCCCGCTCTCGGTGCCCTCGCCCGCTGCATTCGCGCCACTGCACACGTTTTTGTATACGCACTCCGTCGTTCAGCTACTTTCTAAGCTCGTCCCAGCAGTTCCGTCATCCTTCCTCTCAACCCTTACATCCTCTCAAGCTGTAAGGGGCACGCTTTCTTCCGGCCCTGCATTGCACACACTTTCGGCACACCTCCTCTCCTCGGCGCCCGGAATGGGCGCGCTTACCAACGTTGCTCAGAATATCGCCGCTGTCTGGCGCAACGCGGTCGCTCTTGGCGTGCATGATCCCGAACTCTGGGATTGTCTTGATCTCGCATGGGAGATCGTACTTGGCGCGATGAACCTTGGTGCTGGTGCACACTAAACCGTGACGCGCTGGCGCGACGGACCCGTCAATCTTACTAAAATGAACTCATCCATCAAAATCCCCCGTCATATTTCTCGAGGAGTTTTCCCACCATCATCACTCTCTCATCTGCACCATCACAACACACATGTAACAATGGATTCGGAATCTGTATCCCTTAACACTTCTTTCGATCTTCTACAGATCACCTATGATTGTATGATTGTTTCTGTCTCTGATACCCTCTACTCTACCTCGAGTTAATAGCTTCAGAAACATGTATCTATTACATACCGCAGGGGCAACGAAAATCTGTTTTCTGTCTGATCGATTGATATTAAGCACAACACTATCTTCCCCATCGAACGTCTCCTTTGTGCTCTGTTGGGGTTATTACATATGTACCTTGGGTATCAATAACTACCATCAAAGGCATCTCGGTCGCTTCCAGAAGCATCCCTGTCCGTAGACATACCGACCAGCCTGAGACATGAGTGCCACATGAACCTTACTATACACTTTTTTCCCCCCAAAAAAATGGCATTTAAGTGACTGAAAAGTTAATTTCTAACGTCATTGCTTGCCGACCCTTCGTGTATTTAGGAGCTTGATTGAGGGCGCGAAGTTAAAAAAAGAAGATTCGAGAGCTGTTCCTGTTCACACCAAACAGAAAAAAGCGAGATCTCGAGTCTTCGTGGGTTCACTTAAGGGCATATTGACGCGCTCCCATTCACATCGCCTCCGTTGACTCTGCAGTCTTCAGTCGTCTCCACCTTTCGCCCATCCAACACTTCAATCCCTGTTTCGATGTTGCTGTGGATTATTGGGACGTTTCACCGCATCTACATGCGTCAGTCAGTCAGGGAAATTGTGAAGCAGGACAGGCGTGCAATTGTAACCGAGTCCCCAACGCGTCGATAGTTTGATCGGAAACACGGTGCGTTCCAGGACGACAAGCCATCAAAGGTCGTGAGGGTACATGGGTTCACTGGTTGAAAGACAATTTTTAGGAACCGGTTGAGTAGACCAATCTGATAATCCTTCTTTCGCCGTTAAGGATGCGGAACGTCCGCGTCAACGAGTGGTGACGACAAGGAACCTCGGAGGGGTCCGTTGGATATGAATCATATGATCAAATTCCCAACAGAATAGTAGGTCATGCCTCGGACAGCTTGGGGATCGTGCGCAGACGAGGTCATTGCAGGGTTTGCTTGGCTGTTGTCGGCGTGTTGCTTGACAGAACTAATCCCTGTTTCTTCGGAAACTGGGACTCGGCGACTTCGATGGAGTGAGCACAGGCATTGAGATTGACACTAGGGTGTAGTAATAGCTAAACAGACTCTGAGTCAGAGAGATATCTTCTGTCAATTGCAAGGGAACTTGGAAGGTACATTCAGAGCTTGGACATCACTGGCACTTTCCTCAACGCGCTGTGGACGCGAGAGCCCAAATATTTGCTCACATGATTCAGGCACTCTCTCAAGTCGGCCGTATGCCTTGTACGAATCTGGCGACACCACTGGGGGCCAACGTCTTTCGCTTAGGAGGATGTATGGGAGACATCTCGCATCCTTGTCGGTGCCATATTTATACTCCGCAACAATAACTTAGACTTGACTGGCAGTCTGAATGAGCGATCCAATGACGGATTCAGATAGCGGCGCTATGACATCGATGGGAGGAGTCAGGACTTGACTGGGGGAAGAATGTTCACTGTTGAGGGTGTGGCATAGCTGGCAGGACGCTAGGTGTTTTGAGAGGTGTTTCGGTGTTTCATTTGAGATATCACGAGTGGACGTACTACTACACATAGTGGTTCAAGCTCAAGTTGAAGCGACGCTCGGCAAGTCTCCGTCAACCGCTCTGTAACATTTTCCGCTACCATCATGGGAACTTGAAAAGCTGAATTCCGCACCAGCGCCAATGTCACATCTTACACAGGATGAAAGCAGCGCACCGCATATGCAGGCGCCCATTCCACTTATAAAGTTGTTGTGGGACAACTACCTCGATATCTTCCAAATCCCTCTACCTCAACTATACCATGGACTCAGAGTCTCGTCGAGCCTCTCCTGTGCCAGAGTTCGACGTTCGGGCGAAGATTGATCAGTTTTCGTCATTGCTATCGAGAACTATCATCTGCTTCTATCAATTCTTGGCTTCAGATAGTGAGTCAGAGGGTCCTCGAAGAAGACTACTCGACGAATACATCACCGTGGGTGGTGCCGCGAACAGTACCAAGATTCTTCTCGATACCAGCGACGAGCGCAAAGCTGAGGGTTACCTAGAGCGTCGCAAGAAAATAGAGAGCCTATGGATCCCGGAAGGACCCCTTGCACAGTTTGCTTCACACATGGAGAACGCATACAATATCATGTCAAAGGCGATCGAGGATCATAGACAGGTTGCCACACCCACTCATAGGAGGGGTCCGTTCCCACTTCCATTGGAGATGTTGAACGAGGAGGTTCGCCTCATTCAAGAGTACAAGCAAGTAACTGCAGACACGCTGTACGACGACTTTTACAGATCGTAAGTTTCTCTGATACCGTATTCTAAACTCTGTCACATGCTTCATATTCCAGGCACAGAAAGTTAGATCCTAAAAGTTGGTCTCATCGTCGCTTGTAGTGTTGTTCTAATGAGTGTGTGGATACAGTTCAACTGGCGCTGGACATCATTGAATGGCTAGGTTACATCGACACAACTGATAGGCAAGAATTCATGTCGAGGGAAAGGCACGAAGGAACATGTAAATGGATTTTCAACCCAGATGTTTGTAAGCGCTACCACGAGTGGTGGTCGGCCACAGAAGGGTTCCTTTGGATTCGTGGTGGAGGTGTGTTATGTTTATTCTCCGGATACGATCCAGTCTCTCACTATGAGGTAGCCGCCTCTGGCAAGTCTGTTATTCTGTAGGTCTATCGAGATTCTCCCCACGACCAATCTGACATTTTGTAGTGCTGCGATAGTCGACCAGACATTCAAGGAACTATGGGAGAAGATCGAGGAACAAGAGAAACGGGATGGATATAAACGAGAATATGATGAGCCACCATACATTCTCCCAGAATTCTTTCCCGCATTTTACTTCTTCGATTTCCGCGACACTCGTACATTGAAGATGACCACCTTCCTCAAGTCCCTTTTTGTCCAGTTCCTGCAAGTCCCGGAGCCAGACCTCGCAGTAACCTTCCCTGATCTTGTCCAGCAGCACCTCGATGGTCTTCCCCCGCCCACTGATATAGAGACTTTCCAAGATCTCGTTTTACATGCCATGCGATCACATGAGAAGAAAGCCATCTTCGTCGACGGTCTCAACGAATGTGACGACGTTCCAGGGGTAGTGGCTTTTCTTGAGAGGGCCATGAAAGAGACGAATGTTCGAGTTTTGGTCGCCAGTAGGCCGGATCCAGACATCCTCGCTAAATATCGAGGTCGACCTACCATCAACCTGGAGGATTATATAGGGTATACGACTGCAGACATGCGTGGGTGGCTGATGAAGCGGATGGAGGATCATTGTAGGCTCCACGCAATTCCAGAACATAAAAAGATTGAAGTGCTGGATGGCGCGACTGCATGCGCTGCGGGGTCGTGAGTGTCACTTCCCTTGCGAGAAGCATATAGGATGCTCACAAGATGTAGCTTCTGGCACGCTCAATGCATCGTTGATTCTCTCGAAGTCTGTCGGTCCGTTGCACAGGTGAACGTCATGGTTCGCGAAGCCCCAAAGGATCTCGAGACTATCCACTACAACCTCCTCCGGAGGGTCAACGAAAGGAGTGAAGACGTCCAACTGATTGTCTCGATGGCGGTACGATGGCTAGGCGGTGCGCTCCGCCCACTGTCACTTTCTCAAATCATCGAGGCTGTCCAGATCGAACTAGGACACACCCCTCCGCTGCGTTTGAACGATGACTTGACTGTCGTGACCCCAGAGGATATGTTGATGCTCTGCGGCAATCTCATCAAGATCGATGATCGTATGGCAAGACTAGGCCTCGGTCATCCGACCGTGCGGGTAAGGGCGCCGATTAGACCTCAGGGAAGGTGATCTCATCCTGTGTCTTATAGACTTTCCTCACCCGACCGCCCCCCGAGGACGAGATATTCTCGAGGTACTTCTTCGATGCGCATAATATACACAGGGACCTCGCCTTGCGCTCGATCACATACATCATGGCGGACGATATCGAAAAGGCAATCGCCAAGTCCTACACGCAAGCGTTCATGTTTGACATTTCCAGACGCTACTCCATCGTCGACCGCTGCCCCATGCTGACATATGTCTTCGAAGGCGGGTTCGAACATCTTCGCTATTATACCCAGGAAGACGATGATGCCATCGACTTGTTGGTCCTATTACAGAACCATATCCCTGAGAAGCCGGACAAGTTCCGTGAAGTTCTCCAAGCGCTGCATGACCGCACTGAGGATACTCCGTATCAATGGATTGTTGAGGAGAAGGAGCTGGCTCTCGGTATCCTTGTTCGGTTTGGTCCCCCGTGGATGCTCAAGCGTTACCTACTTCGGCGTCGAGACCTCGCTGAAGGTGAAGAGAAGGTCAAGCTGATGAAGTGGGCAGAGAAGATTGGCAGGTTTGACCTGAGGGATATGTTGGTCGAATTCGAGCTACCAGAACTAGTGGAGGAGATGGAAATTGTATCGGAAGGCCCAGAGCAGGTTCTTGCGGGGGATGAAGCGAAGGATGTAGTGATGGCCGACGAGCAGTGATACTAGTATTTGGGGATGTCCGATTTTTCTATTTCGTTGCTCTTGTTCGATTGGTCAATTGTAGTATTGCTTTGTAGCCGTTATGTACATGACAGAGTACCAACGGGATCGATTCACTTCGGGTCCATTACCTGGATCTTACTGGTTGTCGGGCTGGCCTGTCTAAGGCCTCAATGTCGCCGATCGCGAGAAGTTGTACGGATGAGCTGGACATCGCAATGTCATGTCTTCTCCTTCAACTAACAGTCCAGGACCCTCGGTATTCGATGGATCCTCGTACTTCGAGCTCCAAACTACGGCTCATGGAGGGCGTTCCTTATTCGCGGCCTCCGATGTTGGGCCCTGGACGCGGATACATTCGTGTGAAGCACCTCTCGCCTACGTTATTTACAAGGACTACCGAAAGGAAGTTTGTGCCCATTGTTTCGCATACTCTGCGAGCGACCATGCGCCATCTACCGTCGGATCTTCTCGCACCTGGAGCATCAAGTGGAGTCGGGCGGGTGCGGCAACTGCTTGGTTCTGTAGTGATGTCTGCAAAAATTACTGGGAACGTGACAAGATATCACCCTTGTTGATGGAGGCAGATGCTCTCTTGACCAAGGGTCGAGCTGCGACTCGGAAGCGATTCAAATCACCGGAGGAGGAAGTCAAGGTCAAGGCTATGCTTCCCTCTTTCGAAACTGGAGACAAGACAATCACCCAAGGAATCATCGATGCGGCCTGGGAGAGCGCGGAGGCGCTCGTTGCTTCCAAGGCACATCTTACCCTTTATTACTCGACTCTCCATCTAGAGGATATGGAACTTGAGATCGCACGTTCGCTCGCGGCTGCTATTGTGCACCGATACAGCGACGAACGTCTTTTCCCATCCGATCCGGCATCGGGAACGACGCGAAGTCAATCCGTGTCCTGGCCGCAATTACTCGACCTCCAGACGAACGAGCTCTGCAATATCCAGGCGCGACCATACATGCTCACTGCTTACCTGCGTATCTACGTCTTCCTTTCTAATGCACTTCCGAAATATCTCCGGAAATACATATCTACCGTTCGCTCGGTGCTCGCTCGCGACACTGGGAACGCTTTCGGGATATGGGATGGTGACCGGAGAGAAGAGATGATGGGATGGGGAATATGGGTCAGCGCAAGTTATTTTAATCACAGTGAGTCCATTGCTGCGCAGTCGGGACAGAAGTGACAACAATGATTGTAGGTTGCACGCCAAATGTTCTGAAGAAACGAGACGGAAGAGCACTTCATTTCGAGGCTACTCGGAGAATTCAGGCTGGGGAGGAATTGTGCATCAGTTACATTGACACCGATTCGCCAGTGGATCAAAGGAGGCAAGAGCTGGAAGAGAGTTGGTTCTTCACTTGCCGTTGTCTTCGTTGTGAAAAAGAGTCGACTCAATAATCTAGCTAGTCTCCACCTGTACGTCTTAAGTTGCGAGGAGTCAGCTTGCTTGAACTTTATAAGAGTTGGCGAGGATGCATGGTGCATGTCTCTTTACGGACAAGTTAGGGGTCAATCCGAAATCGTTGAATTTGGCCCACGTTTGATCGCACAGCACTCACACTCGAGGCTCGGCTTTTGGTAACACCTTTTCTCTCCACTACGACCTCCATGGCGGCGGTACTCGAGGATCGACAGCATTATACGAAGGGGAAGG
>JBBPSC010000886.1:0-13295 GCA_038093395.1 Baorangia bicolor
ATCTTAGATCCATGTGAAGAGTGAGTGTCCATGCTGACTAAGCAGCAATTGCATGAAACGACTAAGTCCATGAAGAATGTAAGTAGAGCGTTCACAATAAGATAGATGATTAGATCCTAGGGATCACGTGACGCGATAAGATAAGATAAGATCAGAAAAAGTGACATGTGAAGGGTGAAAAATGTAGACCCGTAACAGTAACTTTCAAAAAAGGAGAACAATGGCACTAAGTTAAACTATTGGCACTATTAGACTCTGGTGCTACAAACACTTTCATTGACTCTCATTTCTGTTTCATACACTCTATTTTCCTTATTCCTCTCTGTTCTTCTTTTCCAGTAAAAAACACCAACAGATCTAATGGATCCATAGGCAAAATAAAAAACAAAGTAGAATTAATTATTTCTATCAATGGCCATAGTGAAACTGTAGAAGCTTATGTCACAAGCCTCAGTTCACACACTATGTTCATTGGCTATGACTGGCTGATCTGTCATAATGTGAACATTGATTGGGTTGCAAAAATTTTATCCTTTCTACACTGTACTTCTTACTGCAGAGTCATGAGATCTCTTCTCACACCTCCTGAACCTTCATGCATTGGACAATACCCTTATTTACATAGTATTGAGGAAGGTTTAAAGGATAAAGTTCCTAAGGCCTATCATGAATTCCTCAATATATTTTCTGAAAAGAAGTCAGAACAGCTACCAGAGTGAAAGTACTGGAATCATGCCATAGACTTAAAACAAGACTTCATATCAAAGAAGGAAAGGGTAATCCCATTATCCAACTCAGAAATGGACGAGGTTCAAACCTTCATAGAAAAAGAACTCCAGAAGGGCTATATCAGTCCTTCTAAATCTTCTCAAACTTTACCAGTCTTCTTCATTCCTAAAAAAGACAGAAAGAAAAGATTGGTCATGGACTATCATTATCTAAACAAGGGCACCATTAAAAATGCATACCCTCTTCCTCTTATTCCTCAGCTCATTGATAGACTCAAAGGAGCTGATCTATTTACTACTATGGACCTATTGTTACGGGTCTAACATTTTTCCCTCCACATTTTATGTTTTATCTTATCTTATCGCGTCACGTGATCCATTAGGATCTAATCATCTATCTTATCGTAAACGCTCACTTACATTTTCATGGACTTAGAATTGTTTCCTGCAACAGCTGCTTAGTCAGCTTGGACACTCAACCCTTTCACACGGATCTACGATCCACTTACACTATCATGGTATTCACATCTTCTTTTCATTACCATGCTGGCTATTATTACCTCATGCTTCTCTTCCATTTGATGAACATGCACATCACATGTTCCATGCTTCTCTTCTCTTCCATTCTGCCACACAGCGTGTTGGCCTCATGCTATGCTTCTATGCTTCCATTCTGTTCCCATACATGCAGACAAAGTGTTACGCGAAGCGTACCAAAGAAGTCTCGTTCAACAGGGATACTTCACAGGCAATGCTCACGAAGAGACCAACGTCTGGGAAGCTGCGAGGATAACGAGATATCAAGACGAGGGAGTCTCAAAGAGACTAACAAGGATGCCCAGGGGCGCTGGGGCTTTATGTGAAGATGCCTAGGGTTACTAGGTCTTGGACGAGGGGAGAAGTGTTGACAAAGAGTCACGCTTAGAGATGAGGACAAGGACAAGGAGAGGAAGCTGAACTTCCGAGTGATTCAAGATGGTATGCTTGTATTGTGTAGATCAAGAATGGGGAAATACAAGCGATGCAGTATAGGTTTAAATAAAAGGAAACACGCGCACAGACCAGGCTGACTAAAGTAATGGAAATGGATGGAAGTGGATGGAACACTCGTTGTCATGAGAGAGGCGACTGCAGAGGAAAATAAGTCCATGTAAGGGAACTAAGGGAACAAGTAGGTGATGATAACATCGGAGGGGTCGGCGAGGATTAGTGAAGCAGAAGTAATGGAAGCCGACCTACCGTGCCACGTGCGAGTGACGAGACGAGACGTAACAAGGTAAATAGAGCAATAAAGAGGGAAAAACGTAACACAAAGCATTGTCATCGTAGATTAGACGTACATAGGTGTACACACTCCATGTAGTATATAAAGTTCCAATGCAATGCCAGAGAACTCCAGTCTAGTTCTTCTGGTCTTTTCCCCTCAAAGGGTCCCAGTCATAGTACTCTCTTCATCTCTTCCTAGTCTTAGCCTTTCTAGTGCAACCTTTGAGCTTCAAGCTTTGAGGGTTGTTTCACCTATGATGGGGATACAATAATATTCGCATTAAAGAAGGAAATGAATGGAAAGGAGTTTTTGTCACTCCTGTGGGAGCTTATGAACCCACAATCATATACTTCAGCATGACAAACTCCCCCCCATGTTCCAACAAATGATGAACAATATCTTCAACAATATGTATGCTTCACCTTCAATTCAGAACAAGCCATATTTATTAATGAAAACAACAAAGTTTTCATTCCAGAACCATTATGTTTTGAACTTTTAAACATTTGTCATGATTCTCCTATTGGCAGACATTCTGGACAAGCCCACACTATTCACCTTCTATTATGATTTTCTTCCTTTCTTCACATCTTCTTCTCTTTACCCATCGATCTATTACTTGTACTTGGTGTGGTCAGTCAGTTTCAATCTCTTCTGCCATTCTACTCATCCTCACTAATCCTTCCAACTTTACCTTTTTCTCCCTATTACCTTTAATGTCTCTTCTTGGACTTACTTATCTCCTTGCCATCTCTTTCACAATGGCCAGTGCTCCCCATCTTCCATTATATTCCCTCTCATTCTTTTCCTTATAAGGAGCCGGGTCCATGCACACTTAGACTTCTTATATAAACCTATACCACTTCACTTGTACTTCCCATTCTTGATCTATGCTATAAAAGTGTACTTTCTTGAGTTACCTGGAAGTCAAGCTTCCCCTCCTAAGTCCTTGTCCTAGTTGTCAAAGCATGACTCATTGTCAATGCTCTCCTCTTAGTCCAAGACCTAGCAACCCTAGGTGTCCTTGTACAAGTCCCAGTGTTTCTAGGCATCCTTGTCTATCTCACTAGAAACTCCCTCGTCCTTTGTGTTTTGTTATCCCTAAAGCTCCTCAGATGTCGGTCTCTTCGTAAGCATCACCTAATGAATATCCTTGTTGAATGAGACCCCTTTGGTACACTTTACATAACACCTTCTCACACAATACTTTATGTGGCCTGGTGTCACAAAGGACGTAAAACAATATGTAGAACACTGTGCAGTGTGCACCCTCACAAAGGGTAACCAAAAAGCACCTGCAGGAAAACTCATGCCCCTTCCTGTGGCCAAACACCCTTGGGAAGATTTATCAATAGATTCCATCACTGGACTACCAATATCTTTATCATATGATTCTATTTGTGTTATTGTAGACTGCTTCTCGAAAGAAGTAGTCTTCATTCCATGCCTAAAGACATGTTCATTTAAGGATTAGCTATACTATTTAGAGATAATATTTGGTGCAACCATGGCCTACCTTCTATGATAGTATCAGATAGAGAACCACAGTTTGTATCGGACTTTACCAATGAGCTTTGTAAGCTCCTACTGTTATAGTTTTTCTTCTTTATCAGTCTATCTATCTCATTGTTTCTCAACTAGTCACTCGCACATGGCACAGTAAGTCAGCTTCTATCTCTTCTGCTTTGTTAATCCTTGCCAACTTCTCCGATATTTCCATTACTTATCTGTTACCTTGAGTTCCCCCACTTGGACTTATCCTTCCCCACAATCACCTCTCTCATAATGACAAGTTCTCCAACCTTCCACCCATTTCTGTTTGTTTAGTGAGCCTGGTCCATGCATGTCCCTTTTCTTGTCTATTTCAGACCTATGCTATACTGTTCATATTTTCCCATTCTTGATCTACACAATACAAGTTTTATCTCTTGAATCACCTTGGAAGCTGTTGCTTCACTCTTTGTCTATTAGTCCTTGATAAAAGTCCTGGAAATCCTAGACAACCCCATTGAGCAGCATTAGGTCTAGTCTCAATCGCCTTGCCCTTGTTCCAAGTGTCCTTGATTCTTGATCCCTCAGCCTTCATCTCTCTTGCTATCCTTAAAGCTCTCTAGATGTTGGTCTTCTTGTGAGTATCACCTAGGGTAGTATCCTTGTTGAGTGAGCCCTCTTGTGTATGCTTCACATAACACCTAGGAATCTCCCAAAAAACCTCAACTGCCTATCACCCCCAAACTGATGGGCAAACTGAATGAGTCAACTAAGAACTCAAACAGTATCTTCACATGTTTATTGTGAAGAAACAAGACACATGGGCATCTTGGATCAAGATGGCGCAGTTCCACCACAATAACTCCCTTTCCATGACCACCAGCTCCATACCATTTGCCGTTATCTGAAACTATTTTCCATGATTAGGCTTCGAAGGAAATGCCAAGTCATTCACAGGGGAATTTGGAAATGAATGCACCAAAGCCCATCAAGAGGTACAGGAGGCCTTAGAAAAAACAAGAGAGAGGATGATGTTGCAGGCCGACAAAAGCAGGTTGGATGCCCTGGAGTACACAATTGGAGATAAAGTCTGGCTTTCCACAGACAACCTCAAACTTCTGTATATAGCCAAAAAACTGATGCAAAAATGAATCAGACCTTACAAGATCTTAAAAGTCCTTCCAAATGCGGTTAAACTTCATTTACCTAAAACCATCAACATTCATGAGGTAGTTAATGTGTCTCAAGTTAAACCATATCAAGAACCACTACCCAGTCAACCAATGATCAGACCAGATGCAATCATGGTAGACGAAGAAGGCTATGAGATTTATGAGGTGGACTTTATAGTTATGTCAAGAATGAAATGACAGAAACTAGAATATCTTGTGCATTGAAAGGGGTGGGATGAAACAGACAGGACATGGGAATTGGCAGACAATCTACAGAAACATGCTAAAGAGGCAATAGCCAATTTCCACCTTGAAAATCCCTCCACACCACACAAACTCTACAAACTTTCCTTTCAGGACTTTTCTTCTCTCTTCGAAAAATATGGTGAAGACGTTAATACAAAATATACTGCCACTCGTCTGGAATACAAGTCATAAAGAGGAGGTAGTGTTATGGACACCACTAAAGACTCTACATAAACATTCACATCTTACTACTTTGAACTTTGAAACTTTGAAACCTTTTGATAATCATATGGCCTGTGCATGTGACCATGGGAAAGATCAGGTGACAGAGTCTAGACTCTGCCCCTATCCAGAACATGCTTCATTTACATACATCAATATTTATACCACCCAACACAACTTTTGCTTTGTTTTGGATACACCCTTATCAATGGTTACCATATGCATGTAGTTTTTATCTGTAGCACAGCATGGTCTGTGCACAACTTGTAAACAATATATAAAGCAGGTGTAAATGGCTGAAGACCTCAGTCATTTCCACTTGTTCTACACTGCCCATTCATGCATCACTGTCTCTACCAAGGGGTCTAGCATTGAGGGAGTAGGATTAAGCCTTTGGCTCCTTGACTTCATTGTCCTGCCAGTGCATAGTGTGCACTGCAAGTTAGTTCTGATCCAGTGCACAATTTCCATCCCTATGCCTTAATTGGTACAGGTTGCAATACTTATAGCAAGAGAAGTTAGTAATTGCTCACAAGTACCAATATTGAATTGTGAAGAACTAAAAGATGGTCATCTGGTCAGATGAGACCAAGGTCAATAGGATTAGGTCATATTGGCAGAAGTATGTGTGGAAAAAAAAAGTGAGCAGTTAACTTCCAAAGTGGTTAAAAGTGGACATATTTGAAAGTTGTTTATTAATGATATAGGCCTGTAAAGGATGGAATGGTCTGTAAATTTTGAGCGAGGTTGAGGGGAGAGTGGATACTAAACAGTATATGACCAATTTGGAGGAAGGGTTATTGTAGAGCAGTGAGAAATCTGCAATTTTTAAAGATGAAATTATTTTCTAGTGTAATAATAATCCCAATCATACCTCCAAAAAAACCCAGATCTATTATGAGGAGCAAGAAATCAACCTTCCACATTGGCCTACATACTCTCTATACCTCAACCTCATTTGACATACTTGGAATTATCTTAAAGAATACCTTTTAGATTATAAAATAACTTTTATGGAAATTAATTAATTATGAAATAGAGTAGTGGTGAAGTGGGGGAGGATTTTTATGTAAGTGTATTAACAATGGACAGAAAGCATGTCTAGAAAGATTGAAGCAGTTACCAAGGCCAAAGGAGCTCATACTGAGTACTAGATATCCAAATTTAAATAAAGTCAAAAAACTGTCCAAATGAGTTATTATTTTGAATTGGCTGCCATTTCATCACTTCTTATCCATATCCCTTGATCCTTGTACCAATAGAAAGCCAGGAGTATATACTTCATTTCATACACTCATAGTTTAGGATTAGGGTTAGGGGTTATTGGGTAATATTGCTATTAGTGAAAAATAACCAAACATGCAGACAGTTTTTTAAGCCACTGTAGTTGACCCTTATCATCATTATCCCTATTTTCCAGCTTGACTCTTTGGGAATACCTTATCTAAGGGTGTTGAGCTGGTTGCTCCATTGTGAGTGTTATCCCACTGAAACAACTCTCAAAGCTATAAGCTCAAAGGTTGCACAATGAAAGGCTAAGACATTATGAGAAAAGATGAAGGATAAGGAGTACTCCAACTGGGACCTTTGAGAGGAAAAGACCAGAAGAACTAGACTGGAGTTCTCTGATGTTGCATTGGGGGTTTATATACTACAACAGTGTTTACCAGTATTGACACTGTATCTACAATATGCAATGCTTTGTCCGCATGTGTGGGAGTGGAATGGAAGCATAGAAGCATAGCATAAGGCCAACACGCTGTGTGGCAGAATGAAAGAGAAGAGAAGCATACAACGTGTGATGTGCATGTTAATCAAATGGAAGAGAAGCATGATGTAATAATAGCCGGCACGGTAATGAAGTGAAAGTGTGAATACTGTGACAGTGTAAGTGGATCGTAGATCCATGTGAAAGAGTTGAGTGTCCAAGCTGACTAAGCAGCTGTTGCATGAAACAATTCTAAGTCCATGAAATATAAGTGAGCATTCACGATAAGATAGACAATTAGATCCTAGGGATCATGTGACGTGATAAGATAAGATAAAACGTAAAATGTGAAGGGGAAAAATGTAGACCTATAACACCCACATTGCTGGATGGTGATTTACTGAGGAACTAGTTGTTATTTTGGCACTGATGATGGTAAGCTCTACTTTATTATAATGTGTTGATGATTGACTTCTTTTCTAAGGATTAAGTACAGTGAAACATAGGATGTATTGACCAGGATTTCACTTGATGGTTGTTACGCGAAGCGTACCAAAAAGGGACTCGTTCAACAGGGATACTCCTCAGGCGATGCTCACGAAGAGACCGACGTCTGGGGAGCTGCGAGGATAACGAGTTACCAGGACGAGGAAGTCTCAAGGAGACTAACAGGGATGCCCAGGGGCACTGGGTCTTTATACGAGGATGCCTAGGGTTACTAGGTCTTGGACGAGGAGGGAAGCATCAACGAAGAGTCACGCTTGGAGACGAGGACAAGGGCTTAGGAGTGGAAGCCGGACTTCCAGGGGATTCAAGAAGGTATGCTTGTTAAGCGTAGATCAAGAATAGAGAAGTACAGGAGGAGCGGTGTAGGTATATATGTATACTGAGAGAGTGCACGGACCAAGCTCCTCATAAGGAAACGAGAGAGAGAGAGAATCAGATGGAAGGTTTAGGGGGCACGGACCATTGTGAGAGAAATGGTAAGGAGATAGGCGAGTCCAAAGAGTAGTGTTCAAGATAAGAGAGACACAAGAGTAAGGTTGGAAGGGTCAGCGTGGATGATGAGAAGAGCGGAAGAAATAGAAGCTGACCGACCGCGCCAGGTACGAGTAAGGGAACAGTGTACGACGAGGAAAAGATGAGGCAAAGAAAGAAAGAAAACTGTAACACTTATCAACCGAAAATTCATGCCATGCTACCCTAATTAATACACCACCTTTTCTCTGACCTTTTCAATGGCTGTAGAAAACATAGAGTAGACGGTAGAGGGCCTGAAAGCCTGACTACTGAGTATGATTGTTCACATAGACTAATGCATGAAATCCATGGAAGTCCTCAGTACACACAAGTGCAACTCCAGCCATCTGTCTCCCTTCCTCAAGCTATCCACCCTCCGCAGGTGGAGGTCTGCCGCTCTGAAACTCCCACTGCCCAGCGCCATCTCTATTGCCAACTTGAGCAGATAAACGGCGTCCACTAACTCCGAATCACCTTTAGCAGTATCCAACATACGCCTGACGTGCCAGCTGACTGTCTGACTGCAGTCGACAACCAGATCCTCTATGGACATCTTCACATCCCCTATATCTGACCACTCTGGCGGCATGTCGTTGATGGGCTACAAGGATATGAGTATGTGTTACAGTTTTCTTCCTTGCTTCTTCTCGCCTTCTCCTTTGTGTACATCGTTCCCTTACTCATACTTGGCGCGGTTGGTCAGCTTCCATTTCTTCTGTTCTTCTCATCATCCTCGCTGACCCTTCCGACTATACCTTTGTTTCTCTCTTGCCTTAAACACCTTTCCTTGGACTTACCCATCTCCTTGCCATTTCTCTTACAATGGCCTGTGTCCCCTCAACCTTCCATCATATTCTCTCTCTTTCATTTCCTTATGAGGAGCCTGGTCCGTGCGCACTTACAGTCCTTATATAAACTTACACCGCTCCTCTGTACTTCCTTATTCTTGATCTACGCTATACAAGCATACTTTCTTGAATCACTTGGAAGTCAAGCTTCCTTTCCTAAGACCTTGTCCTCGTTTCCAAGCGTGACTCTGTGTTGACGCTCTCCTCCTCATCCAAGACCTAGTAACCCTAGGCACCCTCGTACAAAGTCCCAGCGCCCCTGGGCATCCTTGTTAGTCTCCCAGAGACTCCCTCATCCTAGTATCTCGTTATCCTTGCAGCTCTTCAGACGTCGGTCTCTTCGTGAGCATCGCCTGTTGAGTATCCCTGTTGAACAAGACCTCTTTGGTATGCTTCGCGTAACAGTACGGGTCAGTCTCCTCTTCGAACTAGGATAAATTTCACGATGTTGCTCTACCTCTTCGATCTGCCTGGCCTCCTCGGCATCTGAGCCTGCAATGCTGATGCTCTGTAGCCCTTCAGCCACAGCCTCCTCTTTCAGTGCATTCAATACGGCGTGAGCCACCAACTGGCAGTCAGCCTGGAGCCATAAATCGAACAAATTTTGCAAACTCCTCTGTTGTCTGAACTCCAAATTGAGGTAGATCATGCGTGGCGAGCAGTCTGAATCCCCTTGGTCGTTCCGAACGTCTTCCGCGAAGTTCCGAATGATTGCTAGAGTTCCTGAGACATGCATGCCTGTTCCAACCACCAACACCAGGTCTATTTTTCTTCCTCCATACAGGTCTTCTTCCTGTAATTCGGCGATGTGCCAATCATCCGGATTTCTTTGGCCATACAGCAGCACGTCAGGAATCATCCTGGGAACGCTCTGCACCCGCTTTCCTGCCTCTCTCCTCCGCTCCTATACCCCCTGGCAACTCCTGCAGAGTGGAAAGATGCCATCCATCAGTTCCTGTTTGTGCCCTTCCTCCTCCTCTACCACCTGGCAACATTGGCAGTATAGGTACTGCAGACTTCCATGCAGTGGGATGCATCTCCATGGCCGCTGTTCATTTTCTTCGTATGTCCGATGATATGTTGACAAGCCTGCCTTGCATTCGAGACCGTCAATATTCTGTGTATACATCCGCACCAACGTCCCACGTTCGTCCAACCTTTTCACCAGTTCATGGAATGTGGTCAGCTGGCTCATGTTCGTCTTTTGAGCTAGACTTGCGATGAATCGTCTGAACAATGCATTCTGATTCCCATCCTGTATAACATGGCATCACCCCTCTCCCATACTGCCCATGTCTACCTCACTCGCTCACTCATGGTGATCATCAAAAGCTGGAACATGTCCTTCAGCTTTCTCTTAGCCAACTCTGGAACACCAGGGATCCGCTGATTACTTCTAAAATCAGGTATGCCTGCTGCTACTGAAATCCCTGCACCTATGCAGGTAACTTTCTCAGCTCGTGTATTCCATTTCAAGTTCCTACCTCGGAGTCGGAGGCTCACCACATATCAAAATGATCCCTTTTGAATTCGGGATGACTGATAACACAGACTGTGTATGAGGGTCTTCTGGAGTAAATGCACACCTGGTGATGGGCATGTGTTTGTGGATGGTCGGTCTTTTTTTTTGTTGTGGTTTCATGCTTTCTTGGGGGGCAGGGGCGAACTGACCATGGGGAGACTAGGTTTTCCTGAGCATATTACATAACAACATCGGTCGTGTTAAACCATGTTCAGACTGCATAGTATGATCGACTACATGGCTATGACCAGCGTGATTTAAAGGTTATACCCCAGCAACCTGGATTGGCCTACTATGAGGTGTTTTGAGCTCACCCCTCAGGCCTTCCCCCCCAGAAACCCACTACTACCTTAGAGGGAATAACGATGTCGGTTACATTAATGTTGACTTGCCAAGTGAAAGCTATGTGGCATGATGGACTATGTGGACTTCTCTGAACTGGCCTGGAATTTGCATGGCTACAGGCTACAGCTGGCGAATATATGATGATTATGCCATGAATCGCTCCCCACTACAAGATCTAATTTCTGTCATCTCCTGGAACATCTGCATCAGGGCCCATGAGCCATGCAGGTCTCACAAGATGGGTAGAAAATAGGATTTCAGGCCAGAGGGATTCGCTGGAAAACCGCCATGGAAGGGGGTGGAAATGCTAGTGGACTGAATGGAGCGTGAAGACCGATGATTCAGTATGGCCTGCTGAACCTAGGCATGAATGACGGGTCCGGTCATCGTCGTTGATCAACGGCGCATGCTTGCATTGGCTTTGCATGCGCTAGATTATCTTGTGCTTCGAGGACATCGACATCCAAAAGAGAAAGGAAGGCGCATGCGTCAAAGTCACCCTCCAAGTCAGTCCTGTAGGCCAGGGCTGGTATCATTCTTGGCATGTGTCCCAAGTGAAGCTGAAAAGGGCAATCTGGAAGAACCGTTAGTCCTATCAATTTTCCTGAAAATCTTACCGCGTGCACGGTCACATAAGATCTCCTCAATAAGTGGCCATAGGGGGCAATGCAAGGGTGAGTGGAGGGCTGAAATCACCAGGTGTTTCAACGCGTCGCCTCCTGGGCAGGCGTCTCCATGGCGGTTCATCCACGCACCCCGGGCCCCATGATTTCAGGTGAGGGACTGTCGGGGTGATGGAAAAGCCGAAATCCCTGGTCGTTTCGATGCGTCACCTCCTGGGCAGGTGTCTCCATGGCGGTTCATTCGTGCTCCTTGGGCCATGTAATTTCAGGCCTGAGGAACAAACTGGGCGATGGAAGAGCTGAAATCCCCAGTCATTTCAACACGTCGCCTCCTGGGCAGGTGTCTCCATGGCGGTTCATTTGCGTTCCCAGTATGTGTCGAGGCATACCCTCCATGCCACTGGCGACCAATTTGGGGCCAGGCCCACACGGCAGGTGAGAATGGAGGAGGTGGCATGTCACCTCCTGGGTAGGTGCCCCCCGTCTGTGCACTTCTGAGCCGAAGGTCTAAGTTTGGACCGAGGAGAAAATGGGCATACCTCCTTCTCTTTTGGGCGGAGCTTTAACTCTTCCTGGTGTCCCCCAGAAACTTACGTAGCTTATGACCTTGATCCCCGATACGGTAGTACGTTCTATGGGGTGCAGTTACAGTTCATTTTGACGTCTATGTTTAAACTTATATGTGAATGATGCAGGACCAGGTTTGAATTCATACATATGAGCGTCGGGTATTTTCAAAGGTCCATATTTATATATTGTTTTCGAATGCACGTCTTGTTACATAAAAGATCACGTGAACAAGAAAAATGGCTTCATTATGGCCTGGAGAAACCTTGCCAAGCAAGGTAATTTATGTTTACATTGTTTTCTATATTTGGTGCCATCAAGAGGCTTTGTGCTATTGTCTCACATTGAGGTCTGATATTTGTAGCTGCTGCTGATCGACCCTCCCTCCATCCTCATGCATCTCAACGGATGATCTCTTGATGGGCGGCTCAATTATAGCGTTGAATGCTGTGCTCGCTCTCCATGAGGAGTCTTCGACGCCCTCGCCCGTTCACAGGTGTGTTTCAACCGAGGTGATGTGCCATCGTTCTACATGCTACCCTATGATCAAGCTCAATGGCTGGACTCTGTAGGGGCAGAGCAGATCAGTAAGCGCACGAAAAAGGTAGCCCAAGAAAAACGCAAACGGGTGGAGAAAATCAAGGCGAGAGGCCGTGCAACAGCCAAGAAGCAAGCCTAACCTGCAATGGAACCTTTGTTGAGTAGACATATGGTGGGGCAAAGTCCGACCACCAAATGGCCTGTAGCTAGTGAAAAAAAGTAATTTGCAAACGTGTCTGCAATAAATTTAAAATGAATTGGGCACCTCTGGTCTGCGGGAAATGGAGATGAGATGGAGGGTGATCACAGGCTGAAAAGAAAACAAGTGGAGACATGGTTAAACGATCATGTAGCTTCCGCCAGATTATGGACGTTTTACTCACCTTCATGTAGTAGCACTGGCACGATCAAACACGATGGCGTGGATATATAGATCTCTCCTAGAACATCGAGATGAAACATATGCTTTTCATTTTATGAACTGCCTTAGTGCTCTCATGAAGTCATAGGTGAGGGTGAAGAAACGGTGGTGTACTATACCCGGAAGACCCAGAAGGGGCGTCGGAGTCAGAAACATCGGAATGGCGTGTTTGGACCTGGGTAAGATGGATAAGGAAAGGCGGGAGGGTCTATAGTACGAGGGAAATGGTTATGAAAGACACAAGGTGGGTATGGATTATTGGAAGCGTGTAATCCTGTTACGGGTCTAACATTTTTCCTCCTTTATCTTATCTTTTGATCTTATCTTATCGCGTCACGTGATCTTATCAGATCTAATCGTCTAACTATCGTGAACGCTTTATCTAATCTTTTGGACTTAGAACTTTTCGCGCAAACGGACGCTCACTTCTCACGGATCTAAGATCCCCTTACACCTAGCACGGTTTCACTTCTTCACTCATCACCGTGCAGGCTATTATTCCCTTCCATTCTACATGCGATGTACGCATGCCATGCTTCTCTACTTCCATTCTGCCACATCCTCATGTGGTACAC
>JBBPSC010000887.1:0-13282 GCA_038093395.1 Baorangia bicolor
GCACTGATCAAGAGGCCGTCTTCAAGATGGAGGGTGTATACCTACGGGGTGAGTTCTTTCCAAGAGTCTTCGTCGATGGCGAGGGTGGGGTTAATCTCGCCGCCTTCGCGTTAAGTAGGTGGTGATGTGAATGGGGTCAGGAGGTCGAGCATTCCTCAACTGCGCTCTCCACCTTCAAGACGACCGATAATGCAGGGCCAGGGCCCTCACAAGTTCCAAATCGAGATGCGCTCTATCGTATTTTGTCGCATGTCTCTCATTCGACAGGACACCGAAAATGAAGGGAAAGAGGATAACGTATTCGCATGGTGGAGTAGGCACGTGAGGTCCACCAACAACGTGGAATGGGAACAAACAAAGCCGGAGCGAGACCTGTGCTTTACTGCCATGGGGAAACCGGAAAGCCTCGACACTTGCAACATATCAGACAGCGTTGGCTGAAAACAACCTACATCATTTCGTGACGGGAGTGAATGAAGCACTCTAAATATTTTGGCGTCCTCCTGGACTGGGTGGGTAGGCATTTCTGCGAGGCTGGTATGGGCACTGCGTCCCCTGCCGCCACGACTGCGACCATCATGCGTAGGACATCCGAAACCTTGCAAATTCGTTAGCTTCATTTCGATCCTGCGTCCAAAGCCAAACTTCCCGACAGCATGATGAATGAACGAGATACGGTTCGAGTACATGGACCCATAGATTGATGCCGCGCTTGATGGGAACATGGCAGCCCTCGAATTCCCGAGCGCATGCCTGCGCGACGTGTCGGTCGTGACGCTCACCGACTTCCTTAGTGAGGGTAGACTTTGGTAGTATCATATACGTTGTAGTAGCCCTCGAGGAAAGTGAGCAACGTGCTGGGTTCTACAATAGCTCGGTGTAGCCCCTGAACATTTGTGCAGCACAGAACCAAATCGCTTGGGCAGAGAAATTCCGTTGAGACGATTTCTACATTGTGCTGCCATCGGGAGATACATGGAGCGCAGAAGACAAGACGTACGCATAGGTAAAATAAATATCCGAATTACCAATCAAAGCACCACCATCCACCACTATCTATCGGTGGCTTAGCGCTAGTGCTTTCCCCCTGTTTCTACCCAAAGTCCTGTTCAAACCTGACGCGAACTCTCTCCCAACACCTCCAATCGAATCCCCTCCGATTCATCCGCGTCCCCCTCCACGAGCTGACCCTCCCCCGAGGCGACTCCCGCGAATGCAATTGCAGACACGGCCGCGGTTTGACTGGCAATGGGTTGGGACAACACACCAAATCCGGTGTCGACCCCCTGCCAGCAGCCACGGAGGTCGCTGTCATACAGCCCCCGCACGCTGATCATGATGAACCGAGGCATCATCGGGCATATGGTTATGTAACTAAACATACTCAGGAAGAGCCCCAGAGTGCTGTTTATTATAGTATTCTCGCCCAGGAGCAAAGGAACGGTGTAGAAAAGGATGTTCCTATCAGATCAGGGTAAAACATCCGAGTGGTTAGTTTTTGTGCGGGTACACGATCGAGTAAGATGAGTGGGAGAACATGATGGTGACGAATGGAAGCGAGATACCGAGACATACACGAGGAAATAAACAATTCCATCTCTCACGAGTAGTTGCATGTACTGGTTAGGCTGCCACTGCTGCTTGGTTGCTTTGTACATCTCAACCGACTGCTTCAACGTTTGGATGACAGCGAGAACCAAAAGTGTGACACTAAGAACAAGTAGCGGTATAACAAAATGCACGGAAAGGAAGGATGGGGCGTTTATCCATGAGGCATTGCAAGATGAGAAATCAGTAACTTGGACAACCGTGACTGGAGAAATGTGTGGCAGGAGGCGAAGGGCCACCTGCGTGAGATTGCAGTGACACATGTAGCTTGGCTCGAGACATACCTGAGAAGTAGGTATTGGGATTGTAGTAGATACCTGTCAAAACAATGGAAACAACAACCTGTGGCACATAAAGGAACAGGAGGAAATAACGGATCCTTTTGGATCGATTCCACATTGCATACACCCGCAGGATCATCACCACTGTAATTGAAATCATGGTCAGAGGAAATGGAATTAGAATTAGGAATACAGTAACTCACGATCAGCAGCACTAAGGAACATTTGGAATGCCCATTTAGTTACCAGAATGATCGCAGTACCTTCGGAATATTCATGTCTAATACTGATATTGTGGAGGACAGTTAATCTTGAATATGCTTACACCTACGGCACCAGTATCAATTAATATCAATACAGCTTGCAATCACGGTTTGGATGCATACGTCTACGAGAAGATAATCATTAATGACTGACAAGGTGCAATGCAAGAAAAACTGACTATGAGAGGGCCAGGAACAAAGGTACTACCAGCTGTGATTGTATTTGATCAGCTCATTTCACCTCCAATTTAACCCTGAACATACCAAGGCCACTAAGACTTTAGTACGGACTCATTGTTAGCTGTGTAATTTGATAAGTACCACAGCGACCATAGACCTACATAGTATAACAAAGACCGACATAGCGGACCTACAGAACTGTTAATTTGGAACACGTATACGATGGAATGTCCTGTGAGACTTTATACGCACGAGAACAAAGATTGTAGAGACCCAGGTCCATGGTCTGCGCTGTGGGACGATCAGGGACTTGGTGCTGGCTTGATGATTGTTGGTTCATTACCCAAACATACTCCATCCGAGTCTTTAAATATTGTTAGTCAACAAATAGGATGTGGAGAACGAAATAAGATACCTCGCTCGAAATGGTGAGGACTGTAGTGGTAGGATTGCAATGGTCATTTCGCATTTAGTTGAGAAGCCAAGCATGCACAACAGGATCACTCACGATAATCATACACGACCGCAGTGACAATCATAACTGCGTTGGTCCATAAGATTACTCATCGATGGAAGGTATGAGCGACCGTACGAGACACATAGTTATTCATTTGGAGAAGCTCCAAAATAGACTGTAAGTCGGAGGACATTGCAGGTACAAGATAAACAGCAGTGTCCGATGGTTCAACAACAAAGGAAAGGTTGAGAGGTGCGCAGAGAACAAAGTCGTTGTGTCTACAGCAAAGCTGCACGGTCGCGGTCAAAAGATTGAAGCGCGGTTTTTGATTTAGAATCATGATCAGATCACCTTCGTTGCCAAAGTAACTCAATTACTGCGGTCAAGACCGCATTTATACCATTCATTCACTTCAAGGTGCCAATACAGACCAGAGGGGCGTCCCTCTCGCTGATTTGAACATCAACCATTAGCGCTCTTCCCACGCCCCCACTCAGAAACGCGGTACTTCCGAGTGGGATCAGAGTATCTTGTTACCCACTCCTGCCCGTCAATATGCATCCAACTCCTACCCATCGTTTATGTTGACCTCAACCCGAAGGCCGACCAATTATTTCATTGTATAATGTCTCTGGGATGATACAACCGAGTGATCCACATCTACCTACCCGTAGATTCGCGGTAATGGCGCGGTAACCAAATTTAGATGGAGGACGAAAATCAGCAATGCGTCCTCACCAATCCCACAGAACTCACCCTTATCTATGGCCACGTCACGTTAGTGAGGAGCTGCGGAAGCGATCCGGAGAACCATTGGTGTGTTGCTTCTAAAAACGCTGCTATGAACCGTGATCGAGAAGAAGCATATGATACGCGGCGTTGAGTGCGCCACATCATTCAATGTCGTAACCTGTGGATGCGCAGCTCTGGTTAAATAAGCCCGGGGCGGTAGCAGGCCTGAGGCCACATAGATAGTGGAACCGGGAGGAGATCGTGAGGTAGTCCGGGTGAGAAGTCTGATGCCGACTGCTTCAAGGGTCCGCCCCAAGCATCGGTCCGAGAAGGCCCGAGTTAGGATGACAGACTATCAAGGTTATGGCCTACGCCAAGGACTAGCCGCCGATCAGGCGTTCGCGTGGTCCGACGTCGCTGATACTGGCATCGCTACCCGTGTGCTGAGCATGTCTCTGGCGTGGAAACACGGACGAAGTAACACGTGCTAGTGGGGTCTTGAGCAATCGGGACCTCGCTATGGGGACCAGCATAAAGCAATGTCATTTGCAGCCAAGATTCTTCCGACAAGCCGCCACAGCGACGGAGTTGAACTGCTTTCTATCGTCCTCCACGACGCTCAACTGCTCAACAAGTACTGTCCATTCTGCGTCGACTTGACCGCCTGTTCAACTAATCACTAGAATGAGACGTCAGCGAAGCGCAACAAAGAGACTGCAGAAATCGAGACAATCTGGCGGGTTTGACGGAGTTTGAACTGCCTTCCTTCACACCATCTTCGACGACGACTCTCAATTGCTCAACACCACCCATTCGCCCGTCCTAATCACTAGTAGAAGAATGGAGTGCCGTGTCGGACCCGTGCAGGATAAATTCATTGTAACTAGGTTTTAATGAACACATACTTCTGCGCAGCACATGGACGGTCGGTGCAACATCTACGTATACCGCGTACATATCCATACCTTCGCCGTCTCGAAGCAGCACGTTGAAACATACGGCACGGGTTCGAGATGATTCAATCCATTATCGACGTCGTACGGCACAGAGACCAGACTTGACCACTACGATCTGCCAGTCTCAATACGAGTCAAAACTTGGCAAGCGCTTGCTGTAGGCCGTTCCGGACATGCTTCGAATCGGAGCCGTCATAATTTTGGGCGGGTGATGGTATAACCCACCCGCAAATTGATTCTTCTCCGCGAATTTGACCATCCTTAGCTCCGAGTTCCATCCAGTCACCGTCCGCACTTGCCTGCCTGTTGGAGTTCGGGAAGGACAGCGGGTTACCAAAGAAAGCACCTTCCGCTGCGCTTGCGAATCGACCAGCAACCTGCTCGCTCGCAAAGTATGCATAACGAATGGAAGACCCTTCGTTGTACCACAGATGCAAGTTGCTCGCGTTGCCCCACACCTGAAACCTGTCTCCATCATGAAAACGTGCAACTGGAGATGTGAACGTGACTCTGAGATATCGGATACACCGGCCAACAAAATTTCCTGCCCAATCATTTCACGATTGAGGGGTTTCCCGCGGCCGCGTGCGATGGCACCATCCATACTCGCCAGACCATTGAGGTAGACAACTACTTAAGTTCCCCGCACGATCAATTACGACTAACAAGAGCTTCTCTCCTTCGAGAAGTTGCACTGGTCTGGTCCGAACGCCGGAACAAAAGAATGAGTTCAGGGACACCGACTCACACGAGTCACGGAGACGAACAAAGAAAATACGGAAGACGCACATCACCGAATGGCCCAAGGTAAGATTGAACATATATCTATACCTATGGCAAAGGGATTGTCCTGGTATCGAGCTGTAACTCGTGCTGATCTTGAGTTGTCAGGTTCGTCACTGGCAGATGCACTGTACATCGCCATTGGGTCTTGTTGCGACGCTAGTAAAGCTGAGATCCGATACGACTCGACGGAAACCAGCCTACCACCCAGCCGAGTGCGGACGACGCGATCGCTTGGGAACAGGCATTACCTTGCCAAGCAATAATAGGACGATATCGCACTCATGGTCGTCCGCTAATGCTTCTTCGTTTGTGTTACAGTCTGGCTTGGGTTGCGAGCCAATCTTGCGCCTGCGTCCCGAGCCAACGTTGTCGACAGCGCGACGAATGGACGAAACGCGACTTGAGTACACGGAACCAGAACGATGGGTTAGTGCCGCGTGTGATGCAAACAGGGCGATCATCGAATGTCCGAATTCATACCTCTGCGGCGTTGCGGTCGTGACATTTACTCATTTCCTTGGTGATGGTAGGCTTTAGTTTTATCGTATACGCCGTAGCAGCAGCCCTCGAGGAATGTGAATAACGTACTACTTTCTACAACAGCCCTGTGTAGCGCCTGAAAATGTTTGTAGCACACAACCAGATCATACGGGCACAGGAGAAGCTCTCTTGAGACACTTCTACATTGAGCTGCGTCAGGAGGTGTATGGAGTTCAGAAGACGAGGCATACGCATAATTTAATCAATTATCTGAATCACCATTCGAAGCATCGCCATCCTCTACTATCTATCAATGGCTCAGCGCTCGTGCCCATCATGATCCCCGGTTTCAACCTAAAGACCGTGTTCAAACCTGACGCGAACTTGAACTCTCTCCCAACACTTCGAGTCGAATCGCCTCCGATTCATCCGCGTCCCCCTCCACGAGCCGACCTTCCCCCAGGGCGACCTCGAGCTCCGCGAATGCAATCGCAGACACGGCCGCGTTTTGACTGGAAATGGGTTGCGACAACACTCCGAATCCGGTGTCGATCCCCTCCCAGCGGCGACGGAGGTCGCGGTCATACAGTTCTCGCACGCTGATGATGAACCGAGGCATCATCGGGCACATGGTTATATAGCAAACCATGTTTATAAAGAGCACCAAAGTGCTATTTAGTGCAGTATTCTCGCTTAGGAGCAAAGGTGTGATATTGTTAAGCATGTTCCTGGAAGTTCGGGGGAAAACATGCGGATGGTTAGTTTTTGTGCGCGTGCTCGAGGGTAAGATGGGTGGGAGAACGAACGGAAACGAGAGGGGGGGGAAAGCGAGACGTACATGAGGAAATAAATAATACCATCTCTCACGAGTAGTTGCATGTACCTGTTAGGTTGCCACTGCTTGGTCGCTTTGTACATCTCGACTGACTGCTTCAAGGTTTGGATGACAGCGAAAAGCAAAAGTGTAGCACTGAGAACAAATCGTGGGATTTCAGTATAGACGATAGGCAGGGATTGGGTGCTCCATGAGCCATTGCAGAAAGAGACATTGAGAATTCGGACAATTGTGACTGTAGAAAAGGGTGGCAAGAGATGAACGGCCACCTGTATGAGATTGCGGTGGGGCATGCAGTTTAGCTCAAGACATACCTGAGAGATAGGTGTTTGGATTGTAGTAGACACCTAGAGTAACGAAGGAAAAAATTGCTTGTGGCACGTAAATGGACAGGAGGATATAAAGGATCCTTTTAGATCGGTTCCACATTGCATACACCCGCAGGATCATCACCCCTTTAATTTGAATGCACTATCAGGAGGAAATGGAATCACGGGGTACAGTAACTCACAATCAGAAGCATTGAGGAACACCGTGAACCCCCAGCCAATTATCAGAATGGTTGCTGTGCCTTTGAAATATCCGTTCCCCTCCTAATATTGTTGAGGGCAGTAAATTGATGCACTTACACCTATAGAACCGTTATCAATGCGGTTTGCAATTAAAGTTCAGATGCATACGTCTACCAGAAAATGATTATTAATGGCAGAGAAGAAGGCGCAAAGGGGAAACACTAACTTTCAATGGACCAGGGACAAAGGTACTACCACCTGCAAATGCATCTGATCAGTTCAACTAGCCTCCAGTTTAACTCTGACCATACCAAGGCCACCAACACTTGAGTGTGGATTCGTTAGCTGTATAATTGATATGCATCACAACAAGATAGACTTACATAGCCCAACAAAGACCGACATAGCGGACCTACAGAAGTGTCAATTCGGAACACGTGCAATGGTGTGTACCCCGAGCCATTATACGCACAAGAACAAACATTGTAGAGACCCAGGCCCAGGGTTTGCACTGTGGGACCGTCAGGGACTTGGTGCTTGGATTATAATTGTTGATTCATTACCCAAACATACTCTATCTTTAAATATTGTCAGCGAACAAATAAGATGTGGTGAACAAAATAAGATACCTCGCTCGAAATGGTGAGGACTGTAGTGGTAGGATTGCCATGGTGATTTCAGATTCAGTTGAGCAGGGTAGCATGCACAACAGCATTACTTACGATAATCATACACGACAGCAGTGACAATGATAACTGCGTTGGTCTATAAGATTTCTCAAGTACTCAATGACCGATGGTATGAGCGACCTTACGGGATACATAGTTATTCATCTGGAGAAGCTCCAAAACAGACTGTAAGTCGGAGGACATGACAGGTACAAGGTAAACAGTGGTGCCTGAGGGATGGTTCAACGACAAGGAAAGGTTGAGAGAGGAGAAGGAGGTTGCCAGTGGTCGGCGTTATGGTCCAATGGCAGTTATATATTCTATTAGTACCCGGCATACTGACTATTTGCTTAAAGACTCGTTTGGAACCAAGGTTGACGTATGATCGATTGATCCACCAATGCTTGACAATTAGGCAATACAGGATGGAGGCAATTCAAGAGCGTCTTCGTCGGTGCGCAGAAAAGAACGTCGTTGTGTATACAGCACAACACATTGGCCGTCAAAGGATTGAATTGTGGTTTCATTTTGCCAGTGGACCATGATCATATTGGCACCTTCCGTTGCAAGGAAGAATCCTTGAAGCTGTACCACAGCATTTGCATCACCGCGGTGAACACTGCAACACTGCGATTCGTTCATTTCGCGAGGGGCGACTACCCTGATTAGCGCTCTTTCCACGCCCGCACTCAGCCCGAGTGGGATCTTGGCTACCCACTCCTGCCTGTCAATATGCATCCAATCCCAATCCATGATTTATGCTGACCTTGAGTTGAAGATCGAGGGACATTTCATTGTAGAATGCCTCTAGGGTGATATCCTCGGGTGATCCACGGCAACCTAACCGTAAATTTAGGGTCATGGGCTGGTTTGGTGGATGGCAAGGATCAGCAGCGCCTCCCCTCTAATACTACAGGACTCCCTTCATCTACGGCCACCTCATGTTAGTGGAGCTGCAGAAGCATGATCATCAAGCAACGTGTTGCTGCGTTGAGTGGGCGAACATATGAGGTAACACCATAACCTGCTGAGGCTTTCTCACCTCTGTTTAACCCCGAGGGAAGCGGGCGACAGGGCCTACTCAGTGTCTGCTTCAATTTAACCCACCTCACCCCGTCGATCCCAGCCCCATCTGCCGACCAGACAACACAAAATGTGGCAGTGAACTCGCCAGCACACACACCGACCTCGAATACTGTGCCACTGGTGGCCCTCCTCTTAGCTGAGGGACCCCCAGACGGATAAATGAACAATGGCTGAGCGACGTAAGTGGGGGCGCAAGGCTTACGCTTCACTGGCAAGGCTATATGTTGAACAGGACCTTCGAGAGACGATCAGCGAGACCCCCAACCCCGAACCCTGAACCCTACCCACCTGCACAGGTTGCGTAAAAAGCCAATTCGCACTGGTTTTGAAGGGGATAACCGCGTCATCGAAATCCCCATCAACAAATCTAACTGTTTCGTACGATGACCACTTATTCTTGGATATCGGTCAACTGTACCGCCAAGTCGTCGATTCACCCAGGATGTAGCTGCTTGAGTCGCCCGTGGAGGTGATCTATGGGAAACAGTTGAGGTCTCCCAACAAACTTGCCCGTGCGGACAATTTGAGAGCGCATGGATGGGCGAGCCCATTTTCGCAAAGTGGCAGAGGGACGTGATTCGGCGAGTATGGGGGAGGAAACGCGGGTGGAAGCGTTGGCAGGGATGGGTGTGGACATGGTGTTTGGGACGTCCCATTCCCACTGAGAAGGTGGACGGCTGCAGGTGCAGGTATTGTCTGAGCGGGAATGGACAAGTAGGGGGTGTAACGAAGGATGGAAACTGTGTCTGAATGAAATTCAGGGAATGCTCGTGGGCGGCGGAGAACATCAGGCATTCGCGTCGTCCATCGCCAACACTTGCATAACTCTCAGCTAGGCACGCTCGTTTTGCAGTCAGCTGGGGTGTCATCCGAGTATACGGGGACCAGTATAACGCGGCAGCATCACCCTTTAGTGCTCGCAACCAAGATTCTTCCAAGCGGCCAGGGCGAAGCGCAACAATGAGACCGCAGAAATCGAACGGACACTGCGAAAGACCATGCTCGACGGAGTTTGAACTTGCTTTCCCTCGACAACGCTCAACTGCTCGACGCCGTCCATTTGGCGGGCCTGTCCTACTAATCACTAGAATGATTCAGAAACGTCATGTCAGCGGCTGTCAATTATTCCCGCCGGACGAGGTATCCGATTCTCCCTAAAATCCTTACATCGTTCGTGTCGCCCAACGACTGGCACCGCTAGGTACGTGCCTTCAATGACGATGGCACATCATAATACCTTTTTGTACGTCAACGAGCTGTTAGTCGCTCGTGCAGGACGAATCTAACCATGTTACATTGAGCACAGATTGTTTATCACTCAGTACATGGACGGCTAGTGCAACTTCTACGCATACCGCACATATATTCCATGGTTCTACATGTCACACTGGTAGTGATTTCAATATTTTCTTTGTCACTCAAAACAGCGCGTTTCTACTGGGCCGCAATCCCCACACAAATATCGCTTCCTTCGTCCCCGTCATGACCCGGTCTCTGCCAATGTCTCGAAGTACTTCCTCACCTCTCACCTCTTCCCCTTGCCTCCCCCAGTGTCTATGTACTATACATCTCCCCATCGCCCACCATCAAAGCAGTTGGAAGGGACCATCTCCTTGCATCCATTTCCGCGAATGACCGTTTCTTTTTGCTGGCACCGAGGACTAACGATCAATGATCCCGACGCATAGATCGTGATCGCACTGATCAAGAGGCCGTCTTCAAGATGGAGGGTGTATACCTACGGGGTGAGTTCTTTCCAAGAGTCTTCGTCGATGGCGAGGGTGGGGTTAATCTCGCCGCCTTCGCGTTAAGTCGGTGGTGATGTGAATGAGGTCAGGAGGTCGAGCATCCCTCAATGGCGCTCTCTATCTTCAAGACGACCGGTGATGCGGGGCCACTGGCAGGGCCTTCGCAAGTTCCAAATCGAGATAGGCTCTCTATCGTATTTTGTCACATGTCTCTCATTCGACGGGACACCGAAAATGAGGGTAGAGAGGATAACGTATTCGCATGGTGGAGCAGGCACACGAGGTCCACCAACAGCATGGAATGGGAACAAACAAAGCCGGAGCGAGACCTGTGCTTTACTACCACGGGGAAACAGGAAAGCCTCGACACTTGCGGCATATCGGACAGCGTCGGCTGAAATCATTTCGTCACGGGAGTGAATGGAGCACTCTCAATCTTTTGGCGTCCTCCTGGATTGGGTGGGTAGGCATTTCTGCGAGGCTGGTATTGGTACTACGTCTCCTGCCGCCACGACTGCGACCGTCATGCGCAGAACATCCGAATGGTGCATCTATCTTGAGGAAGAGCTTTCTTTCTTTGAGTTTGGATGTTACCAAAACCTTGCAAATTCGCCAGCCTCATTTACACCCTGTGTCCAAAGCCAACCTTCCCGACAGCGTGATGAATGAACTAGTCCAGTTCATGGACACATGGATTGATGCCGCAAGTGTTGGGAACAAGGTAACTCTCGAATTCCCGAGCGCATGCCTCCGCGACGTTGCCGTCGTGACGCTCACCCACTTCCTTGGTCAGGGTAACCTTTGGTTGTATCGTATACACTGTAGTAGCCCTCGAGGAAAGTGAGCAACATGCTGGTTTGTACAGTAGCCCAGTGTAGCCACTGAAAACGCGTGCAGCACCCAAGCGCGCTGGCAGAGGAGAAGCTCCGCTGAGACCATTTCTGCATTGTGCTGCCATCGGGAGATACATGGAACGCAGAAGACGAGACGTGTGCATAGGTAAAATAAATATCCGAGTCACCAATCAAAGCACCACCATCCTCCACTATCGATCGATCGCTTAGCGCTAGTGCTCCTCCCCGCCGGGTCCTACCTAAAGTCCTCGTTCAAACCTGACGCGAACTTTCTCCCAACACTTCCAGTCGAATCGCCTCCAATTTATCCGCGTCCCCCTCCACGATCTGACCCTCCCCCGGGGCGACCTCCGCGAATGCAATTGCAGACACGGCCGCGTTTTGACTGGCAATGGGTTGCGACAACACACCGAATCCGGTGTCGATCCCCTGCCGGCAACCACGGATGTCGCGGTCATACAGTTCTCGCATGCTGATGATGAACCGAGGCATCATCGGGCACATGGTTATATAACTGATCATGGTCAGGAACATCAAAGTAGTTCCTGTAGTGGTAACCGCGCCTTGAAGCAAAGGAATGATGTCGAAAAACACGTTCCTATCAAAACAGGGAGAGCATCCGAGCGGTTAGCTTTTGTGTGGATACTCAAGAGTAAGATGAGTGGGGGGACATGATGGTGACGAATGGAAACGAGAAGGCGAGACATACACGAGGAAATAAACAATTCCATCTCTCACGAGTAGTTGCATGTACCGGTTAAGCTGCCACTGCTTGGTCGCTTTGTACATCCCAGCTGACTGCTTCACCGTTGGGATGACAGCGAGAACCAAAAGTGTGACACCAAGAACAAATCGCGGTATGTCAACATACACGGGAAGCAAAGATGGGATGTTGTTGAATGAACCATTGCAAAAAGAGAGATTGATAACTTGGACAATTGTGACTGGAGAAAAGGTGGCAGGAGACGAAGGGCCACCTGCGTGAGAATGCAGTGACACATGCAGTTTGGCTCAAGACATACCTGAGAGGTAGGTATTGGGATTGTCGTAGAAACCTGTTATAACAATGGAAACAATAACCTGTGGCACGTAAATGAACAGAAGGAAATAAAGGACCCTTTTGGATCGATTCCACATTGCATACACCCGTAGGATCATCACCACTGTAATTGAAATCATGGTCAGAGGAAATGGAATTAGGACTACCGTAACTCACGATCAGCAGCAGCCGGAAATATTTGGAATTCCCAGCCGATTACCAGAAGCGTTGCGGTACCTTCGGAATATTCATGCCTCATACTGATAATGTTGAAGGCAGTAAGTTGACGGGCTTACACCTATGGAACCGTTATAAATATAGGTTGCAATCGAAACCTAGATGCATACGTCTACCAGAAGACAATCATTAATGACGGACAAGGTGCAAACCGTGCAATGCAAGAAAAACTGACCATGAGAGGGCCGGGAACAAAGGTACTGCCAACTGTGATTGTATTTGATCAGCTCAATTAGCCTCCAATTTAACCTTGAACGTACCAAGGCCACTAAGACTTTAGTATGCCAGTGGACTCGTTGTTAGCCGTGTCATTTGATAAGCATCACATCGACCATAGACCTACATAGCATAACAAAGACCAATATAGCGGACCTGTGGAACTGTCAATTCGGAACACGTGCAATGGAGTATCCCCTGCGGCCTGAGGCTTTATGCGCACGAGAACAAAAAGTGTAGAGACCCAGGTCCATGGTCTGCGCTGTGGGGCCGTCAGGGACTTGGTGCTTGCATGATGATTATTGTTTCATTACCCAAACATATTCTATCTTTAAATATTGTCA
>JBBPSC010000888.1:0-13282 GCA_038093395.1 Baorangia bicolor
GGTCTAGCCCTATGAGTCATAAAGAGTCCACGTGATTGGGTCTAGACCTTCTCATGGTCACATGATTGAAAATGGTAGAAGTCACATGACTTGGAAAAAGAGAAAATGATAAGATAAGATAGTGTCATGTGATACATCATGTGACGTGTTTGCAACACTACCCCCCGTTTAGGAATTGACTTCCAGGTGATTCCAACAAACCACTCTGGCTTCCATCAAGTTTGTATAAGATTTAAATAATGAATCAAAGTTCGCCTGAGCCATTCACAGCTTTCACAGGGCATTGGCATTCTTTGCGTAAAAGTCCCTTATGGCCCCTTTGGACCGTGTGAGATTGGATTTGGGCTGCCATGTCCTATCCTCTTCACTGTATCCTTTCCAGTGTACAAGGAACTCGAGACATCATCCCTTGAGTCGAGAGTCCACTATGAAGTCAACTTCATATTCCTCTATGTTTTCATCTGTGACTAGCACGGGACCAGGTTTATCTGCTTGTTGGCCCGGCAGACGCGGCTTGTAAGGTTTAACCCGTGAGATGTTAACCATGGGGTGGATCTTCATCGAACATGGGAGCATGAGCTCAACCGCATTTGTTCCGATCATCTTCTTTACTTTATATGGTCCGAGCCAGCGTTCCGTTAATTTACACAATTGGCGAGTTTCCTGCAAGTTTAGGTGCTCCATTGATAGCCAAACTTGATCACCTTCTTTATACATAGGTGCTTCCAAGTGTTTCTTCTTGGATTGTGCCATCATGCACTTACGAGCATTCTCTAGCGCCGTTTTGGTTTCGTCCAGTGTGTTTTTCATTTGTTCAGCAAATTTGGTGGCTGCCGGGGCCTTAGATGTAAGAGGTTCAATTCCCATGTGTGGGGCATATGAGCACGTGATTGAAAAGGGAGACTTGCCTATTGCAGAATGAACCCATGTGTTATAGTTAAATTGCACCAGCGCAAGCCAGTCCATCCATTCTCCTTGCTTCTCAGCTGTAAACAGCCTGAGATACTGCTGGAGATCTCGGTTAACCCGTTCCATCTGACCATCTGTTTGTGGGTGGAATGCAGTTGACATGCGGAGATCTATCTTCAGCATCTTTCCCAGATCTTTTATGACCTGAGCCGAGAATTGTGGTCCTCTATCCAAAATGATAGACCATGGGAGTCCATGGACTTTCCACACGTTATCTCAGTAAAGCTTTACTGTTCTGAGAGACGTAATTGTCTTGTGCGTGGGAATAAATATGACTTCCTTAGAGAAGTGGTTGACGACCATGAGGATCGAGTCGAACCCTTCACTTTTGGGTAAGTCCGTGATGAAGTCCGCAGAAATGTCCTGCCAGGGACCTTCCAGGATGGGATTTGTTATGGGTCTAACATTTTTCTCCTTTATCTTATCTTTTGATCTTATCTTATCGCATCATGTGATCTTATCAGATCTAATCATCTAACTATCGTGAACACTTTATCTAATCTTTTGGACTTAGAACTTTTTGCGCAATGGACGCTCACTTCTCACGGATCTAAGATCCCCTTTCGTCTAGCACGGTTTCACCTTTTCACTCATCACCATGCAGGCTAGTATTCGTTTCCATTTTACATGCGTTGCATGCATGCCATGCTTCTTATGTTCCATTCTGCCACATCCTCATGTGGTCCTCATGTCACGCTTCTCTTCCATTCCATGGCTATGTTTCCACACCATGCTTTATGCACATGTTCCCCTATATCGTAGATTAGACGTACACAGGTGTACACAATCATGTAGTATATAAACCCCAATGCAACGGCCAGAGAACTCCAGTCTAGTTCTCTTGGTCTTCTCCCCAGAAAGATCAGAGTAGCCTCCTCTTCTCCCACTTTCCAAGTCTAAGTGTTTTAGTGCAACCTTTGAGCTTTACACTTTTTGGGTTGTTTCAGGATTCGGTTGGAGTTTGCCTGCTGGAGGCATGTTCGTAGGCTTCATCCGAGCGCATCTTTCGCATCGTGATGTATAGTCCTTGATCTGTGATTGCATGGTTTCCCAGAAATAATATCGTGAGACCAGCTCATGCGTCTTGTCCAACCTCCCATGACCTGCTAAGGTGGAGTCGTGGTATAATGTAATAATGTCCTGACAGAGCATGTCATCCACTGGCACATAGATCTTGCTGTTAAACTTTGAGAGTCCATTTTCATCATTCTCAAAGCCTTGGCAAGTTGCGTCCATTAATTTAGACTGCGCGTTCCTGACATGTTCAAGAAGAGATTCTTCGAGTCCATGGACCAGCACCCTTTTCTCCGTACTTCTCACACGTTCTGCAGGAATCATCATGACTCCTTTGTTATTGTATTTGATTCCCACAGAATGGTCTTCTCTTCAGGATAACGCGTCAGCTTTTCCCATAGAAGCACCCAGCTTCCTAACCAATTTGTAGTTGAATCATGTGAGATATTGAGCCCAGCGAGCCTGACATCTATTCAGGTCCTGTGACTTCATAAAGTACTGGAGATTGGCATGATCTGTCCATATCTCGAATGGGAACTTTGCACCTTCAAGATAGTGGTGCCACTGTTCCAGCACTTCTATGATGGCTAGCATCTTCTTGTCGGCAATAGGATAATTCCTTTGCTCCGGTGACATACTGTGGGAGCTAAAGGCGACTGGATGCCAGATCCCTTCCTTTTCTATAGATAGCATGGCACTGGTTGCAAAATCCGATGCATCGCATTCGACCCTGAATTGACAATTGTTGTCAGGGTAAGCTAATATGGGCACCATGGTAAAACATTCTTTAAGCGTGTCAAACGCCTCCTGTTCACGTTCCAACCACTGCCAGGGGTAGTCCTTCTTTGTCAAATCATTCAGGGGCCTAGCCACCTGACTAAAGTCCTTGATGAACCTCCTATAGAAGTTCGCTAGTCCCATAAAGCTTCGAACGCCTTTTACATTCCTAGGCACTGGCCATTCCTTTATAGCCTGCACCTTGTCCTGCTCCATTTTGATTTCCTTGGGGGTAACAATCATCCCAAGGAATTCTACTTTTGGTACACGGAAGAAGCACTTTTCCAGTTTAATAAATAGGTTGTGGTCCTTTAATCTACATAATACTTCTTTAATGATTTTATCGTGTTCTTCCACATTGTTCATTTTCCTAAAAATAGGTATGTCATCTATGTAAACTATAACTACTTCCGGCATGTCAGCAAAGATGTTGTTCATCATTGCTTGGAATGTAGCTGGGGAATTGCATTGTCCAAAATACATAACGAGGGGTTCATACGCACCTTGGTGGCAGACAAAAGTGGCTTTCCACTCGTTGCCTTCCTTAATGTGTACGTTGTTGTAACCCCAACGTAAGTCCATCTTTGTAAATAGCTTTGCTCCTTTGAGTTTATCAATGAGCTGTGTGATGAGGGGAAGCAAATAATTATTTTTTATTGTGTTTTCATTTAGGTAACAGTAGTCCTGTACCATTCACTTCTTTCTGTCTTTCTTTGGAATAAAGAAAACTGGGGATGTTTGGGGAGATTTGGAAGGTCTGATGTAACCCTTCCGTAGTTGATCATCTATGAATGCCAATACTTCTTCTTGTTCAGTAACCAACATTGGGTAGAGCTTGCCTTTGCGGGGTTTGAAATCTGCCTTGAGGTCTATGGTGTGATCCCATGGTTTGCATTCAGGGATGTGTTCGGATTCTTTCTTCCCAAACACATCCAGCCATTCATGGAATTCCTTTGGAACCAGTTCTGCCGGAGTCTTTTCTGGTTTGTCCGTTACCCGGAGTTGGCTAATCCGTTTTAGTGTATGGTACACATAAGGCATGTCATTGAGTTCCTTTTCTTCTAAGGTTCTCAAGAAAACAGATCTATCCGAGAGAAGGTAGTACGTTCTCGGACAGCGTGTGAGTTTGACAGTTCCTGTCTGCCAGTTGATCTCTGGATTGTACTTAGCAAGCCACGTGTATCCGAGGATTAAGGGATTTCTACCCAGGTTGGTAACTTCTGCTATTAACTTCTTGTGATGACCTTGGTAGTTGATGATTAACTCCGCTGTGTGGGTGATATCTCTGGCTGAGTTTTTCATTCCATCCACATTGTATACCGGGATTGGTTGGTTGAGTTTCATAATCCTGATGCTGTTCGTTTTGGCCCAGGTTGCATCAAGGAAAATACCATTCGCACCGCTATCCAGTAGGGCATGCGTCACGGTTATCTTGTGTTTGGTTGTTGAGGCTGCAACCCCAACTTCCAAGTTGATCTCTTTTTTCAATTTAATGGATCTGATCAGAATCCATTCGGGAGCTTCATTGGATAAATAAGACGTAATATTTTTTTCTTTATTTTTCTTGACCGAATTAAGCCTGCAATCCTGTGCAGCAAGGTCAGACTCAATCTGACTCCCGGTCTCGGTTGTACATGTGTCAAAATTGTCTATAGAGGAAGTTTGGAAGAAGGCGTCTTCCGTGTCCATATCATCCATATCCAAAATACAAAAACGATTCTTGAAATCCCATCCTGAAGCAGCAGCATGGGGGCTTGGTGACAAAGTAGCAACATCCGCAGGAGTTTCCTGAGAACTCAGGCAGACCACCCTTTTCCCAATTGCTTCATTTCCAACGTTTGTATGTTGTAAAAGAAGGCTTTCATCTCTTCGAAGCCCATTCCCTTTATGGCCTTCTCAGGGTCAGGGTTGGACTCTCCTGTCCTTGCCTTTCCCTTTCCTTTCTTAGAGCTTCCGCTCTCTTCTTCACTCTCGCTATCCCCGCTGCTAGCAGCGCGGACACTGCAATACCTTGTGCACCTTTGGCTATGCCCACTCCCAAGGAACTTACATTCCTTGCACTCCTTCTTGGGCTTGTCACAATCTTTTGCCAAGTGAGGCCCATTGCAGTTGAAACATTTGCCACGTTTACTCACAGCATCGATCTCCATTGGCTCACCACGGCCGCCATAGGTGTGGGCTCCACTCGAGCTTTCCTTTCACGCGTTGTTATCCCAGGCGTGCCCCTGGTTGCTCTTGATTCAGTAGTTGAATGCTTCTTCAGCATTCCCGACCTTTCGAATGACCTTGACATATGCTTCCACCGTGTCTTGCCTGTCTTCATTGACAAAGATCCGATGGATGATCTTTTCTTTGACATTTTTCTCCAAAAGGAAACAACCCATGGCATCTCCACAGTTGCTGGTTTCGTAAAGGGACAACCATTTTGTAAGGAAGTCCTCTATCTGCTGATCATTAGATTGACAGAGTTTGAAGAGTTTGTTGGCTGCAGTATCTGCAAGATTTTCTGGATGGAAATGAGCAGCCATCATTGCTGTAAGTTCTTCTTCTGTTGGCCATAGGGCTGTGTGTTTAGGCATGTATTTGAGGAGTTGATTTCGGGCCCATGTACCCACTCCATTCTTGTCTTTGTGCGCCTTAGAGCCTATGTGTGTCCAACAGGCCACACATTTGTCCTTGGATGAAGAAAATGTTTCTTTGTTGATAGTAAGGTAGACTGAAAGTTTCATCCACCATTCATCAAATTTATCATACGAGCCGTCAAAAAGTCTGGGATCAGGTACAACTTCTACTTTCTTAGTAATTTTAACCTCAGCTCACAGTCCTGCCACTGCGAGATTAGCTGCATTAGCGGTGTCTTGGGCTGCCCTTAGGTCCCTCTGCATGTCGGCGAGCTGTCTGCGTAGCTCGTCGACGACTTGTGTGAGATCGTTGGACATGTTGTGTGGAGGTGGCACTGGTGGAGAGAGTGGGAAGGCAGTGAGGGGCTCGTCGTCTTCTGACTGGACGAGGGGGGATGGGGACTGGCATGTGAACGGGTCAAAGTGCAGAATGTCCTTGGTTTGTGGGACCTATTAAGTCACTGCCTTGTCAGTAAGCTTGTTGTGCGAGATGAAATTCTAAAGCAGGGATCCTTGCTTTCTCTGCTTCTGCTCTTGTGACCATGAGTTCTTCTAGAAACGCGGTTGGGAAACATAAACCTCCTCGAACGTAATCAAGAAAGCAAGGGTATGCGTAGCCGATGTCCGGGAGTGGGACAATCAGGTCGTCATTTGGGTCTGAAGAGAACCTAAGCTGAGGCTCAGGGGACTCCTCCTTTTTCCACTTGGGAAACATCCAGAAAAGGAAAATGTACTGAGGATCTTTATCTCTCCAGGTACTGATTCTCGGATCTCAATTTCTGACGAATCCTTTGAAAATGTGTAGGTGTTACCTAAACGTGTGGGCACAAGACCACTCTTGCACACCTTTTGATACTAAGGTAATTTCGTAAAAAGAATGTGCCTCATGTGGACATGGTATATAGCCAAAAGAAGCAAAGGGGTTTTGTGGTGGTGTTTAAACATGTTAGACCCGCTCGAGGGTACCACTTCAAGCACCTTACGGGCTACTTGACTTTGCTGCCTCTAGTGGCAGGGACTATGTAAAAGAAAAGTGCTCAAGAGAGCGGGAGAAGAGGTAGGTGTGGAAGGAGGTCTCCTTAAGCCTGGAATCCAGCTGTATCCCCTTAACACTGGGGGCCGTGTGTAATGATGAGAGAGGGTGTCCGAAAACGAGGTGTGAATCGAGGCAAGTATGGATAGTCAAGTTCTAATGTTGACAACCTCAAATCAAATAATGACTTGGGTTGAATCACACCAGAGAGCTTGGTAGAATCAAGAGATTGGGGAAAACCAACAAGAACTTGACTAAAGTTCTCAGTGATACTTGTTCAGATTATATACCTACTGACTATGTTTAGGGCAGGTACTTTAGGGTAGGCTAAATATAACTTATGTCGAGGATTAGAGGTAATGACGTCAGCGTGCATCATAGCCTAGACCATCTGTACTATGATGTCATAGATAAGAGATAAGGGTCTAGCCCTATGAGTCATAAAGAGTCCACGTGATTGGATCTAGACCTTCTCACAGTCACATGATTTAAAATGATAGAAGTCACATGACTTGGAAAAAGAGAAAATGATAAGATAAGATAGTGTCATGTGATACGTCATGTGACGTGTTTGCAACAGAGGGAGATCAGTGATGAGGTCAACAGAGAGCTGTTTGAAGGGAAGGGAGTGGGGGGAGGGGATTGGAGAGAGAGGGGGAACGGTTGGATGAGTGTTCACCTTGTTCTGCTGGCAAACCGCACAGCTGTCGATGAAGTGTTTTACAAAAGAGGAGAGGCCTGGCCACCAGAAGTTACGTTTGAGGATAGACTTAGTGCAAAAGATACCCATGTGACCCGAAAGTGGCGAGGAGTGGATAGAGTGGAGGAGGGTGGAGTGAGCTGTGGGAGGAACATACATATGATCCTTGAAATACAGATGACCATTGTTGAAGATCCAATCATTCAGGGAAGCGCAGGTGAATAGGGAAGACCCTTCATTGAGAGTGGTGAGAGCTTTAAGCACAAAGGGGTCAGAGGGGGTGGAGGACTTGATATGGCAAGCAAGGGAGAGGTCAAGGGCATTGATAATGACTGGGTTAGGGAGGATAGTGCAGTCAGCGTTGTCAGAGGAGGTGTCAACATCATCTTTGCAGGAGAGGGCATTGGCAGGGCCCATCTGAGACCCTGGGGTGACAGCCCAGACAATATCAAAGTCTTGGAGAAAAAGGGCTCATCAGGCTTAATGGCACGAAAGTTTGTGAGGATCTCGGATGTAAGAGAGGTTTTTGTAATCAGTGATGATGGTGACTGGGTGGGGGGTGCCTCGGAGGTAATGTTTCCATTCATCAAGGGTGTAGATAACAGCAAGGAGTTCCCTGTCATAGATGTCATAGTTTCACTCCACAGAGGAGAAGGTTTTAGAGAAGTAGGCAGTGGGCTTCTTGTCACCATTAGGGTCGAGCTGCATAAGCACCGCACCAGCAGCAAGGAGGGAGGCATCCGTTATAATGAAGAAGGGTTTGGCAACGTCAGAAATGGCAAGAATTGGCGCAGTGCAGAAGATATTGTGAAGGGAATCAAAGGCCTTCTGCTAGAGGGGTTAGACCTTTTTATGGTTTTATTATGCACTATTTCCTTGTGCATTACTTGTGAAACATCTTTTTTGAAGCCAGAGTTGATAAATCATACAAGGATATACCTTGTAATTCATTTTGTCATTTTGATGAGGTTTGTTTTTCAAAATCCCTTTGTAAATCAATGGAATTCACGGACTATTATAGATGCCATCCAAGAAGTCGTGTGCAATAGGATTGGAGATATCACCAGCATCCAGTCATGCAAGATCATCATTCTTTCCCCCTATCTTGCCTGCAAGTCTACTTCTACACTTTAACTTATTCTTGGCCTTCATCATCAATATCTCAAGCCCTGTGTCCATTTTAGATGATAGTGATGGATTACATATCCAATCACTTGCTTCACACCTTCAATTTCAGGCTTCCAGCAATCCACTCCATAATTGGCATCAGCACCTTGACAATACAATTTCAACTGTGGCTGAACATTACTATAGAAATGCTGCTTAATGCTACAAAAGGCTTTCTTAACATGTGTATTAGTTGAAGTGGCTCTGCTTTTGGATTTAGTGTCAATAATAGTCTTATCCCACCATTATTTGTATTTGTGAATGGAGCAGATTTTTGAAACTGCAATTCAACAACAGTTAAATTTAATAATCTTATAATAAGCACATATGTTTATTTTCATATGGTCTTTGTTAATAACCATGACTGATGCTTTTATAATGTGGTGGTGGTGTTGGCAATGGACCACTATACAGTTCTGGGGACACTCTGATGACTCTTATCACAGAGCACTTAAAGCATTTGCTGTAGACAAATAAAGATGGGTTCTTTGTTTCCATTGTAACCAATTTGCCACCAAGTGAGGGTGACCTATGCACTTTTTGTATATATGATCTAATCCTATAAACTGGCCTCATATGGCAGCGAAGTATGGATCTTTTGCCAATATCACCTACTATTATTCTTTTTCTCATTGTATATTATCAAGTAGTCACAAATGATGCATTCTTAGAGGTAGTTATACCATCAACCTTTGCCAAACCTTGCATATGGCCACTATTAGTGGTCAATGCCAATAGAGCAGTCCAATTGGCAACAGCTTGTTCCTGCAGTGGATCCATATATAATGATTTTTGAGATTGATTCTATTATTTAGGTATGTTCTCAAATCAATGCCTTTGTTACTATAAATCTCATTATCTGCATGAAAGATTTATTGGTTACACACACTTTTACCAGCATAGTAGAATTTGAGGTGCTTCAAAATGAAGCTAACATCACTTACAAGGAAGCATATTACCTCATTAGGACCATCATGGACCACTGCATCTTTGAGCAGACTCAGCTTACTATAATGGCAGAAACCACCTACCTCCCACTGCTGAAACAATATCATATCATTGGTCAACATTATGAACAAATCACTCATGAATGCCCTACTATGCCCCACTCATTTATACCATATCACATTGGACCTCCCCCGTGCCCATATGGGCATACTTTTACTGTCACTGGCACATAACCTGGTTGTGGGGCTCCAATAGAGATTGGTGCTGTCCAACTGGCAGCTTGACCCTGTTATAGACACCACTAAAGACATTTTCTTCACAAGCACGATTGGTTGACCAAATGTGCATACTAACAAGTTTATTCTACTACTTCAGACTTTGTCTAGTCAGGTGACAGTCTCAACTCTGCCCCTATCTTGAACACATTTCCTTATCATTGTAATTATTCCAACCCCTTCATACAAATACTGCTTTATCCTTGGGACACTTTTTATCACCTTGCCTTATATATACTCCTTATCATGTAGCACAGCTTGGTCTGTACATCCTACACTAGCAATATAAAAGGCAGGGGTAAATGGCTGAAGCCCTCAGTCATTCCCACTTGTCTCTTATGCTCATTGGCTGGATTATTACCTTTAGGTGTACCAGTTTAGAGGGGAGATTAAGGTTATCAATTCCTTGACTATCTGTTCTGCCAGTGCTGGTGTAGCACTGCAATTCAGCTCTGCTCCTTGTGAACAATTGTTGTCCTACAGCTTAATTGCTATGGGTGCAACAGACCCAAGACCCATACTTGCTACAGATGTCACAAGCAAGGTCATATTTGACCTGATTGTCCTACCAACCCCAACAAGCATGCTCCTTACACTTTGCTGTCCAACTCAACCCACATCCAGCAGTTATGGGACCCTAAATCTGGTGCTTACATAGAAGCAATTGTTTAGCCCTCCTCTGCCCCACATTACTCTGACCAGCCACTCCCAGCCATTCTAGCTGAACCCCTGGCACCTGATCCTGACCTTGCACATAGGCAGGTCTACATGAATGAGGAAGCAGAGGCCTAATGGCATAATCAGATTGAATTCGAAATATATCAAAAAATAGCAGAAGGTCTGTTAGGAAAAGGGCATAGCCAGTGATTATTGGAGGTGATCATTGGCATGGACCAAATAATAGTTTACATATTGACTCAGACAAAGTAGTAGCCACCATTGGCAGTGATAGAAGGGACATTACTACTTTCAATACTCATTTTCCTGTTTGTACTCTTGATTCTTTTGTATGAAATATATGTTTGCATTCTGAAAGGGTGACTCAAGGAGAAAAATCTGAGAGCATGGTGCCAGAATTAAAAGATAGCATGCTTAATTCCCTAATAAAACAAATTAAAAAAGGTAATGATATTTATAAATCCTCCAATCCCCTTTTCTTGCATATGATTTCTAAAACTCTATTATTGGGTGGTAAACTATCACTCCAAGTAGAGGTCTTGTTCAAGCACAGCACCATTTGGCACAAGGCCATGCTGGCAGCACTGCTTAACTCAGAAGCTGTACAAACCTTCATTGACAAGGAGTGGGTATGCTGGCAATCTCTGCCCCTACACCCCCTTCCTGGATTTATTTCTGTTCAGAATGCTGACAGGAGCCCATCCTCCCATGGACAAATTACCCACTATATAACATTTATTGTCTCTCATAATAGACATTATGAAGGTTTAGATCTTTGATCATCGCTATGTGACTCGGAATGCAGAGAGAGAAGCTAAGTGTGGGTGAAGGCGCGAAGCGTCTTCTGGCCACAATCTGTGAGAACCTGGGGGCCTGAGTGTCAGCTGTGTTCCCCAAATGCTAGGATGGCCTGACGCGACGAGGTGACGCTCAGATCCCAGGTGCTAGGAGGGCGGTACTCACGAAGAGTTGGCTAGCGTACTGGCAGTATAGCGAGTCTGGTGAACTCCAGGGCCGTTTCGGGTGGCATGGACTGCACGTATGGTGCCAATATTTGATTGTGCTTTCTGAGGTATAGTTGAAATGCGTTGCTTGCCCATCGGCCTTTCACCTTCATGACATCGAAGGGGACCCCTCAGAGTAAGTATTCTAGCGTAGCGCCAATGCGAATGCCATGTCCGTGCATGCGGTCCAGCCCCACAGCCTGAGCGAACTTGTTGAGTCGTATGATGAAAGTTTGTCATGTCATTGGCCGATAGCCTTTTGCGGTCTTGTAAGCAAAAAGGGGGCTGTCAATGGGGGGGTTGTTGATTTCGATGTGTCTGTCAAAGGCTTCAAATGGGTCTGTGGGCCTGTCTTGCCTTGCCCATTGTACTTCCTCGCCTGTAGGGCTGGATTTTGTGCACGGGAGAGCAAAGACCTTAGTGTGTAAGCTGTTGCGATCGATGTCGTTGTGCACAGCTCTGCGGGTGATGTGCTCCGCAGGGTCAAAGGCATTGAGCTTCTGGAGTGTAAACTTGCCTACTCGTGCTGCTGTGTAGAAAATGGTAGTGAGACAGGCAAAGAAGGCTGCATCGAAGGGGTTGGTCTGATCAAGCTTTCCTTTAATGAGCGACATCATTTGAGTTGTGACGGGTTTGCGTTTGTCCTGTTTGACCGTGGGTGGGGTGAGTTTGGCTGCGCCTTTCAACATCGTAGCTATTTGGTCTTCATGTAGGGCCCAGGGCAGTCCATAGAGGGTGTGCCAAGCTCGCACACCATAGACGTAATTGTGAATGGCTTTGCCTGAGAGTGAGCCTGCGAGCGCTGAGATAAAGGAAGAAACTAGAGCTGCTGTAGCGGGTGCGCGATCTTTCTCCAGGATCTCTCTGCTATCACAGAAGACATGGTATACAAGGAGCCCTGCACCATAAGTGGAACGGGTACTCTCTGCCCAGCCCTGCAGGGTGATGGCCTTGACTCTTTCCTGGAGTTCAAGTGTTGCTGGAGGGCCGAGGAAGAAGAGTGAGTCGGGGTGTGGAAGCCACTTCTCCAGCCGTTCCTTGGCTGTGCAGTGTGGGCGGAGGTCGGAGGGTGTGGAAGTGAAGTTCATCGGGTATGGGAGGATGATTCTGACGTGGTGTGTTTCATTCACTCTCGTGCTGCTGTTGGGAGATTGGCTGGGCAGGTGAGCGGTTTGGGGCTTGGAAGTGGGGAGTGTGTGTAGGTGTGCAAAATTGATGTTAGATGCAGAGCAAGTTGCATTTGAGGTCGTCGAATTCAGGATGTAATTGCTGATTTCCTCGGGTATGGGGATCTGCGGGAGTAGGAGCGCGGTGGGGGATACACGCCACGGGACGGTCCGTCGGCTGGGTTGTCTGCGCTGGGGACATACTTTGCGAACACCCAACGCAAAGGGGATGCCAGGAGGTTGTGTATCCTCTGGAAAGTGGCGTTGGTGGGGGTATTTCGGCTTCGACCCTTTTTCCATGCATCGATGACTCCTTGGTTGTCACAATAAATTGTGAGTGGCATGCTGGATTGGTCGAGCGTGAGTAGGGTGCGGATGAGTAGCTCAAACACAATACTCTCTGCCCACCCAATGTCTCGTGCATTCTTGTTCCAATGCTTGCGGAGTCTCCATGCACGCCACCTGTTGCCAACGGCGATCCCCAGGCCATGACTGGTGCTGGCATCTGAAAAGGCTTGGTGGTCAACTGCGTGTGGGTGGTGAGGGATTGGAATCGGGGGTTTGGAGTCTAGCGCATGCAGCCACCAACCCAGCTCATTGATTGTGCCACGTGGTTGCCTACATGGCATAAAGGGACTGTTGCCGAAAATTCCCAGCATTGACTGCAGTGATGTTAGGTAAGCGCTGCCTTCTGGAATGACTAATGATGCATGGGATAATCGCCCGTGTAGCTTCTGTACCTGTTCAAGTGTGTGTGCTGTTGTGCGCAGCCAGTCGTGTATCGCATTGATGTACTTGGTTCACTTTGCTGTAGTTAGGCAGACTGTATTGTTCTCAAGGTCCCATATGAAGCCAATGAAGGTTGGTGATGAAGAGAAAGGGGTGTCTTTGGAGAGTTCCCATGGGATCCCTAGCTGGTTGGAGATCTGG
>JBBPSC010000889.1:0-13264 GCA_038093395.1 Baorangia bicolor
CAGCCCCATCATTGCTTACAATGTTGATGGAACCCCCAACCAAAAAGGAACCATCAAGCACAATGCCTCCGTCCCCATTTATTCCAACTCATTCTCTGACACTGAAAAGCTTATGGTCACTCACCTCAGTTGTCCCCAGATTATACTCGGAATGTCCTGGCTCCAGAAATGGAACCCTTGGATCAACTGGAAGCGCTTCACCCTCAACATCAACCCCATCACTCCTGAAGAACCCCTCTACCCCAACTGGTTTGACCCTGATCCTAACCACGAAATCACCATCCTGTTTGCTCAAAGGTATCCCCAAGGGGTTGAGAGGTCTCTTCATGAGTATCCTCCCTTGAACGGAACCAATAAGGAACATATCAATAAGGTCACCATATCAACCCAACTCAACATCGCCAAAAAACCTAGGGAAGTATCCATCCCTGTTATGGGTCTACATTTTTACCCTTCACATTTTCCTTTTTATCTTATCTTATCGTGAATGCTCTACTTACATTTCATGGACTTAGAATCGTTTCGTGCAACAGCTGCTTAGTCAGCTTGGACACTCAACCCTTTCACACGGATCTACGATCCACTTACATCGTCACAGTGTTCACTCTTTCACTTCATCACCGTGCCGGTTATTATTACCTCATGCTTCTCTTCCATTTGATCAAACATGCCCATCACACGTTGTATGCTTCTCTTCTCTTCCATTCTGCCACACAGCGTGTTGGCCTCATGTCATGCTTCTATGCTTCCATTCTACTCCCATACATGCGGACAAAGCATTGTCCATCGTAGATTAGACGTACACAGGTGTATACAACCATGTAGTATATAAGGTCTCAATACAACGCCAGAGAACTCCAGTCTAGTTCTTCTGGTCTTTTCCCCTCAAAGGGTCCCAGTAGTAGTACTCCTCTTCATCTCCTTTGTCTTAGCCTTTCTAGTGCAACCTTTGAGCTTCAAGCTTTGAGGGTTGTTTCAATCCCTGACTTCTGCAAAGACTATGCCAATGTTTTCTCAGAAGCAATGCATTCCCAGCTTCCCCCCCATCAATCCTTCAACCACACCATTGAGCTCAGAGATACCTTCGCCCCCAAAGTGGCCAAGGTATACCCTCTTAACCCGGCTGAAAAGGAAGCTTGCAAGGCTTTTGTCAAAGAACATCTGAAAACCGGTCGCATTGTCCCATCAAAGTCCCCCCAGGCTTCTCCCTTCTTCTTTGTTCCTAAGAGCGATGGATCGCTTTGACCTTGCCAAGATTATTGATATCTCAACTCCCACACTGTCCAAAACGCCTACCCCTTACCTCTTATACCTGAGCTTATCGATGACATGAAGGACGCCACATACTTCTGTTGAGCAGGTGCATTGCTCAACCCAGAGGGAGCAATGCTGAAGGCAGAGCGACTACTTACATAGACAATGGTAAGAGGGAAAACTCTTATATTATAGAGGCGCATAGGGCAGCCTTATATACATACAGGGATGGGAGATTATGTAAGTATATCCTGTATAAGGATAAGATCTCCCATGTATCTATGTACTAGATTAGATATGAGATAGGAGTTGATTAGCTGCTTAATAGCACTATGTTCAACACTCCCCCTCGCTAAAAGCCAGGTAAGGCTTATGAGCGGAAAATCATGCTAAGAAGCAGTGGAGGTAAGATAGACCAAATCAGTAAAAAGTGAGACCTAGTTGAGCCCTGAACTTATTGAACTTTATATGGCTGAGGTTCTTGGTGAACATATTGGCAGGGTTATCGTTTCCTTTGATAAAGAAGAGTTGCACCTTGCCTTCAGCAGTGACTTCGCATATGTAATGATATCAGATGTCAATGTGCTTACTTCTACTCTCAGTGACTGGGTTTGATGCCATGAAGATGGAACCCTGATTGTCACCGCAGATGGGGACTGCTGAGAGTTTATATCCTAGTTCAGATAGTAGGGTGTGGATCCAGATTGCTTGGCGGCTACAATCAGAGAGCGCCATATATTCAGCTTCAGTGCTGGATAATGCAACAGATTTCTGGGCATGAGAGGCCCAAGAGAATGTTCCACCTGCTAGCTTAAAAAAGTAGCCAGTTTGAGAACGGCGCGTGGTGGGATCTGATGCCCAATTAGAATTGGTATAGGCAAGAATGCCTTGTCCAGAGGAACCATCATAGTCAAGAGAGTAATTTCTTGTCCCAATGAGATAGTGGCAAATGTAGAGTGCTTTATCGAGATGTTCCTCAGATGGGTTAGCCAATTGTCTTGCCAGTGCTATGACAGCATAGGCAATATCAGGGCGTGTGCCTAGCATCAGATATAACAATGATCCAATCACTGTTTGAAATCTGGATCTCAGGGCTGCACTAGCAGTGCCTTCATTTGGCATTGGGTAATAACCCGCTGGCAGAGGAGGGGTGCAACCTTGGCATTTGTCATACCGCATCATTCAATGACTTTGTCGAGATAGGCGCATTGATCTAAAGAGATCTTGCGACCTGAGCGGCAGATGTGCATGCGGAGAAACTCAATTGTCTCCCCCAGATCTCTGCATTCCCACTTCTGCATGAAGTGTGCCTTGAGCTGATCCACTGCGGCTTTGTTAGGGCCACAGAAAAGAGCGTCATCTACATAAATGATGGCTACAACCATACAGGAGCCTTTCTTTTTGTAGAGAAAAATACCAGCATCAGACTTAAGGCACTCAAAGCCGAGTTCTTTCATAGACTCATTGAGGGTTTGCCACCAGGCCAACCCCACCTGTTTAAGTCCATAGAGGGCACGAAGTAGTCAGAGCACTTTGTGCTCTTGCCCTGGCTTGGTAAAGCCTTCTGGTTGTTCCATATAGATCTCTTCATCTAGCTTGCCATACAAGTAGGCGCTTTTGACATCGAGTCCAGAGATGTACCAGTTTTCAAGTGTGCCGAGTGCTAGCATTAAGCGCACTGTTTCGAATTGCACAACTGGCAAGAATACTTGGTCAAAGTCCATGCCTTCGACCTGAGAGAAACCTTTGGCTACTAAGCGGGCTTTTTTATGGCCATCTGTCTTAGCATCAAAGACCCAGCGATTTTTAATGACCTTTCGATTTTTTGGGCAATCTACCAGTTCAAAGACTTTGTGCTTTTTGAGAATTTCCATCTCATCATGGCAAGCTTGTTCCCATTGGGAATGTTCAGCCTTGGGTAGGCGAGCTATGTCCTTGTAGGACCATTCATGAGGTGGCTTAGATGGGCCATCGTTAGGGTCAATCACTTTGGCAAGCAAGAAATGTGCCAATGGTGCTCCTCCATCCAGACATAACTGATCAATATCCATTTCAGGATTTGGATTGGAGGGACTGGATTCTGATGTAGCTGGTGGTGGTGGTGGTTGTGGAGGTTGAATGGCCTCCTCTCATCGGGAAAGTTTCTCAGTGTCCTTGAATTGTTGGACTGGGTGGCGATCACCATAGACATTGTCAGGACAGTTTGGAATACGCCTTTCATGCTGAGAGCGGCAAGGAGCTTGTGGAGGAGCTACAGGGTGAGGAGCCAGAGGAGGACTAGGAGTCCTTGGAGGTGGAGGAGGGCTTTCGGCCCTCAGAGGTGCCTGATGCAGTGCAAGTTGCTGCCTATCAGTAGGAGGAAAGTGAAACAACCCTCAAAGCTTGAAGCTCAAAGGTTGCACACAGAAAGGCTAAGACGTTAAGAGTAGAGGAGGAGTACTACAACTGGGACCCTTTGAGGGGAAAAGACCAGAAGAACTAGACTGGAGTTCTTTGGTGCTGCATTGGGGGTTTATATACTACAACAGTGTTTACCAGTATTGACACTGTATCTACGATATGCAATGCTTTGTCCACATGTATGGGAATGGAATGGAAGCATAGTATGAGGCCAACATGCTGTGTGGCAGAATGGAAGTTAAGAAGTATACAATGTGTGATGTGCATGTTTAATCAAATGGAAGAGAAGCATGATGTAATAATAGCTGGCATGGTAATGAAGTGAAAAGTGTGAATACCATGACAGGGTAAGTGGATCATAGATCCATGAGAAAGGTTTGAGTGTCCAGACTGACTAAGCAGTCGTTGTACAAAAAGATTCTAAGTCCATGAAATGTAAGTGAGCGTTCACGATAAGATAGATGATTAGATCCTAAGGGATCATGTGACACAATAAGATAAGATAAGAAGGAAAATGTGAAGGGGAAAAATGTAGACCCATAACACATACTCTCCGGGGTTGGTGAATACTTCAATCTTTTTGGAGGTTGATCTTGGTGCTCCTCCTGCATTTGCACCTCCTGCTTGAATGGCAAGTAATTGCTGGTTAAGTTCGGTGTTTTCTGCCTCCCTTCTTGCTAATGCATGGGCAAGCCCTTGTATTTCATTGTTCATGTTATTGAATTCTTCTAAGATTGCGACAATCTTTTCCTGCCAAGTGAGGGAATCATCGCCAAGGACATTGTTAAGGTTTTGAGACATTTTTTATAGGTAAAGAGAAATGTAAAGATGATTTCGTAAAAAGACCCTTTAGTGGGGGTGAAACTTGGGAGGGTGAAGTGAAATACAAGGGTGTAAAGTGATGGATGAGTAAACATGATCTTCAAGGGGTTCTCTGCCCTTGAGCCTTCTGATGGTACATAAAGCCTTTTTAGGCCATTGTCTGGCAAGCTGTGCTAACCGCGACTTCTTTGATTGCTGAGGTGCTTCCTCAGGTTGTTCCAATGCTTTCCTTTTAAGTGTGGATGGACCCTCTTCCTTATCATCTGACTGCAGTTCTTCTTCAATGATTCCCACTAAGAAATGTTCTACGTCTAACAGGGCTGCTTGGTGCAAACAGACGTCTGCTGGTGCCGGGGTGTCGTCATTTGGGTCTGTGGACCTCTCTCTGTATGGCTCTGCTGTGGAAGACTGGTATGAGGGAAGACCTGATGTGGATCTCCTTTCTCCAAAGACGTTGAGGATTCCTGATGTGGCAGTGGCGAGGATTGCTTCATTGATTTCCTCATCTGAGGCGAAGTGATAGTCTGAAAGCCTTAAGTTGGCTGCTAATATACATGAACCAGTTGTTGAAGGGGTTTTGTAACGTGGTGGACTATTCACACCCTGTAACCCTGCTGATTCCGCTGGCAAGGGAGCTCTTACTGCCTGCTGTGCTTCTTGCTCTACTGTCCACTGATCAATGTCAATAACTTCCAACAGATGTGGGATGCATGCTTCTCTGCGCTCAGCACTGAGACAGCTTATGTCAGCAATGTAGCGTTCAAGACTGACACTAGGCCAGTTAGAAAGAGTTCAGTGAAAGTTGATCAGCACTGCTCTACTTGTGAGCTAGTGTTGCGATCCTTCGTGGAACGATGCACTTGTGAGAAGATACACTGAGCTGGGGTAGTGTGAGGTTGGATGAAGTAAGAGTCTAGTTCTAATGAAACAACCCAAAAGACTATAAGTCCCAATGTCGCACTAAAACAGTTAAACTCTGAGGAGAGTGGAAGAGGAGGAGGCTACTCTAATCTTTGTAGGGAAAAGACCAAGAGAACTAGACTGGAGTTCTCTGGCCATCTATTGAGGGTTTATATACTAATACAAGGTTTGTCCATGTTTACGACTAATCTATGATATAGGAGTAACGTGTGCATACTGCATGATGTGGATGTATAGCCATAGAATGGAACCGAAGCATAACATGAGGACCATATGAGGATGTGGCAGAATGGAAGTAAAGAAGCATGGCATGCGTACAATGCATGTAGAATGGAAATGAATACTAGCCTGCACGGTGATGAGGTGAAAGGGTGAAACTGTGCTGGGCATAAGGGGATCTTAGATCCATTAGAAGTGAGCATTCATTGTGCAAAAAGTTTCTAAGTCCAAAAGATTAGATAAAGTGTTCACGATAGTTAGACGATGATATCTGATAAGATCATGTGACATGATAAGATAAGATCGAAAGATAAGATAAGGGAGAAAAATATTAGACCTGTAACACCCTCCTCCTAGGCCTCTTCCCTTACTGCTGCAGAATTCCACCACAACTCCACCCCCCACAGCTCTGCCAAGAAATCCCTGTTCTCTCTCCTGTATGATTATGAATCTTGTTCCTATCCCCCTTTAGGAAAGACCTTCCTCCTCACTTTAGAAAATTGCCTCTCTTCCCTCAATGAAGCTCGTAAAGAAGCCCTTGCAGCACATGATTCTGCTCACAAAGCAATGACTTCAAGATCAGTCCATCGCTTTTTCCCATGGAAAGTGGGTAACAAGGTGTGGTTAGAAGCCTCTCATCTCCACCTTCATTACCCATCTAGGAAACTCACCCCCAAGCGACATGGTTCCTTTGAAATCACACAGGTACTATCACCCCTTATCTACTGACTCCACCTTCCTTCCACATGGAAAATCCATGATGTCTTCCACACCTCGCTACTCTCCCCTTATCACTCCACTGAAACGCATGGCCCTGCCTTCTCATCCCCTCCTCCTGACATCATAGATAATGAAGAAGAATATGAAGTTGAGGCCATCATCTCCCACAAAGGCCCTGCTAACCGCCGCTTGTTCCTGACTGCGTGAAAAGGATATCCCTCATCTGAAAATACTTGGGAACCAGCCTCAAATCTCTGTCACTCAGCTGCCCCTCTCGCTGTTACGGACACCACTAAAGACTCTACTAATTTACACTTACTACTTTGAACTTTAACATTTTAAAACCTTTGATAGTCACGTGGCCTGAGCACATGATTGCCAAACCTTCAACTGTCACGTGATCCAAAGCACGTGACCATGGGAAAGATTAGGTGACAGAGTCTAGACTCTGCCCCTATCTGAAACACGCTACATTTACCTACGTCAATATTTATACCTGGTCACACAACTTTTGCTTTATCCTGGGCTTACCCTTATCTCCAGTTACCATATATGTACTTCTTATCAGTAGCACTGCTTGGTCTGTGCGCATCATTGTAACAATATATAAAGCAGGTGTAAACGGCTGAAGTCCTTAGTTGTTTCCACTTGTCTTCGCTGGTCATTTGTGCATCATTACCTCAAAAGGGGTGTAGCATTGAGACAGGAGATTAAGGTTATCGGCTCCTTGACTTTCATCGTCCCACCAGTGCTAGTGAGCACTGCAAGGAAGTGACGTCCTTGTGCACAATCGTCGGCCCAACACCTTAATTGGGAAGGATTTGCAACACTTGCCACTTATAAGAAATGACACCGAATATAAAAGAAAAAGTCCCAAGATGTTCTATCTTGGCCCTCCTCACCTCTACCCACTTGACTCCTCCTCCATCAATCCCACATTAGAAGTCCTACCTTTCCTTGTCATTTTCTTCTTCTTAGTCATTGGTCTTTTCATCCATTGTGCCCACTCCGCTTATTCCAGTCCCACTCTTCTCATTATTGCTGCTGTCTTTTTCGTCGTCTTCCTCATTCACTTTGTCCACACCCTTACCTGAGAACATTGTTTATGTTCTTTGACCTTATCCTGGCCTAACATGCAGTCTCCATCCTTGAATGCCACATCTCCTCAGCCCTCTCCTTCATTCAGTTCATATTCTTCCTTATGTTCTCATTCAATGTTGCCTTGTCTTCTGCCCGAATCCAGGCGAAACATGCTTTTTGCTGCTGTTTTAGACACTCCCACTCTTCTCCACGCTGTTGAAGAAGACCCCCTCTTTGAAGAGGACTACATATCTCAATCCCTCATTTGTGCTTTTCATGGTGTTGCTTGCACCCAACATCTTTTGAACCTCTCCCAGAACCAAGACCTTGCCTTACGCACTTCTTTAACTGAAATCCCCTTCCATCTTCTCAGTGCACTATACAACCATGGCTTCTCCACTTTTATTACCTCTATTTCCCCAGCTACCATTTACCCCACTTTCCGTCGTATTTTTCTCTCCCTCACTCAAGAACAATGCGACAGTTACCTTGATTGCTTAGACGTTCTTCCTTCCAACAGAACCCCCTCCTCTACCGCTACTCCTACCTCCACCCTTGCTGCCCGCCTCTCCTCTCCTCCTCCTGAACCATCCCCTGCCTCTACCAAAAGTGACGATGACATCATTCCCATCCCTCGATTGGAATCTCAGGTCTTCAGACCCCCTCATGGACAGCGCACCCTATCCTCCCCTACTCAAGTCATGCTCCCATCCTCTCGACTCCCTGTTGCCCACGCCAACTCTTTTACCAAGTGCTTCCATTGTTTTAACTGAGGACACTTTCAGAGGGATTGCCCTACATATTCATACCCCCATTGCTGCCAAGTCTGCCCTGGACATTTTGCTAGAGATTGTCTCACCATCCAATGCGGCAGTTGTCTTAACTAGGGCCATTCCAACCGGCACTGTCCCCATCATAACTGTGCAATCTGTTCTCAGGCAGGACACATGGCAGACAACTGTCCTTTTGACTGTCTCTCCCCTTCCCAGGCACATGCCATTCACGGAGGACCCTCTATCCCCAGCACATGAGTGTGGAGAGCGAGGACATTTTACTCTTGAGCCAGGAGCTCAAAGGTACAAAGGGGGTAATGTTACAATTTTTCCTCTTTACCGTTCTACTTATCTCATTACATCTTGACTTGTCACTCGCATGTGGCACAGTAGGTCAGCTTCTATCACTTCTGCTTCTTTAATCCTCGCCGACCCCTCCGATATTGTCATCACCTATTTGTTACCATAATTCCCCTACATGGACTTATCTTCCTCCACAGTCACCTCTCTTATGATGATGAGTTCTCCCACCTTCCATTAGTTTCCATTTTCTTTGTAAGCCTGGTCTGTGTGCATTCCTTTCTTACTTATTTAAACCCATGCTGTATCACTTGTACTCTCTATTCTTGATCTACGCTATACAAGCATATCTTCTTGAATCACCTTGGAAGTTTAGCTTCCTCTCCTAAGTCTCTGCCCTTGTCCTCGAGTGTGATTCTTCGTCAACACTCTCTTCCTCGTCCCAAGACCTAGTAACCCTAGGCATCCTTGTGCTAAGCCCCAGCACCCCTGGGCATTCTCATCAGTCTTCTTAGAGACTTCCTCATCCTGGAATCTTGTTATCCCTGTTGCTCCTTAGACGTTGGTCTCTTTGTGAGCATCGCCTGTGGAGTATCCTTGTTGAACGAGACCTCTTTGATACACTTCACATAACATGAATAGACAGTTGTGTTGTCTGCGAGATGGATTGCAATGCGTTTAGGTGCATAATTGCATAGCCAATGATGATGCAGGGTCATATGAGAAGTGGCCCCTGTGTCTGCAGTCCAATTGAAGTCAGCATTGAATTGGAGCAGAGTGAGAGAGTTAGGGAGGGGTGGGGAATAACAACTTGCATTTCCAGCATGCCCTGCATGCTCTGTAGGGGTATCTTCTGTGGGAGGTGAAGTGGTGGTCTTGTTGGCCTTGTTGGCCTTTCCTCTCAACGTCTTGTGGTGCTCCTTAGCCTGTTGCAGCACATAGCACTTGCATTGGCAATGCCCTGCCTTGTCACAGAAGGAGCATGGTGCAGAGAGGTTGCAACCACAGCTTGACATGGAAACAGTGAGGGTGGACCCTGAGGAGGTGCCAGATGCATTAGGGCGAGGTCTTCTGTTGATTTCCTCAGTCTGGAATGCTGCTTTCGCCTTCTCCTTGTCAAGGTCTGTTAAGAGGGCCAAGGAGAAGACAAAGTGGAAGTAATCTGGCCCCAGAGTGTGCATCATGGCCATGCAGCAGAGCTCATCATCTGATGTCTTCAAGTTGAAGGTGAAACAACCCAAAAAGTGTGAAGCTCAAAGGTTGCACTAAAACACTTAGACTTGGAGGAGAAGTGAAGGAAGAGAAGACTACTCTGATCTTTGTGGGGAAAAGACCAAGAGAACTAGACTGGAGTTCTCTGGCCGTTGTATTGGGTTTATATACTACATGGGTGTGTACACCTGTATATATCTAATCTACGATATAGGAGTAACATGTGCATAGAGCATGGTGTGGCAGCATAGCCATGGAATAGAATAGAAGTGTGACATGAGATCCACATGAGGATATGGCAGAATGGAACATAAGAAGCATGGCATGCGTACAACGCATGTAGAATGGAAGAGAATACTAGCCTGCATGGTGATGAGTGAAAGTGTGAAACCGTGCTAGATGTAAGTGGATCTTAGATCCAGTAGAAGCAAGCGTCCATTGCGTGAAAAGTTTCTAAGTCCAAAAGATTAGATAAAGCATTCACAATAGTTAGATGATTAGATCTGATTAGATCACATGACATGATAAGATAAGATCAAAAGATAAGATAAAGAAGAAAAATGTTAGACCCATAACAGAAGGTATTGGGATGAAGTTCCTGGATGGTGGCCATGGCCTGCTCAACTCGACCAGCTAGGCATAGCAGGGACTCTTCAGGCTGCTTCCTGATGTTGAAAAAGGCGTCATAGGTGATGAACTGAGTGCTAGCCTTCTGTTGCACATAGAGCTTTTAAAGTGCACTCCATGCAGCAGTGGGGTCGTCCTGGTGTGGTTGGATGTGCACCCTCTGGTCTGGCACAATATTGAGCATGAGCTCACCAGCAGCCCTATCCTGTTTGACATCCCATGCTTCCTGCTCCTTCTCACCAGAACTTGGTCACTTCTCCTTGCCATCAATGAGGCACCAAAGGCCTTTTGAAACAGCCCAAAAGACGTAAAGTCCAAAGATTACATTAAAACAGTTAAACTCTGGAGAGGTGGTGAATAGGAGCTGATGAGGCTATTCTGATCTTCTAGGGAAATGACCAAGAGAACTAGACTGGAGTTCTCTGGCTGGTCTATTGGGGTTTATATACTACTACAAGGTTTGTCCATGTTTACAAGTAATCTATGATATAGGAGTGCATGTGCATAATGCATGGTGTGGCAGCATAGCCATAGAATGGAATAGAAGTAAGACATGAGGACCACATGAGGGTGTGGCAGAATGAAAGGTAAGAAGTATGGCATGCATACAACACATATAGAATGGAAGATTAGCCTGCACAGTGAAGATGTGAAAGGGTGAAACTGTGCTAGGTGTAAGTGGATCGTAGATCCATTAGAAAGGAGCATCCGTTGCACAAAAAGTTCTAAGTCCAAAAGATAAGATAAGTGTTCACAATAATTAGACAATTAGATCTGATAAGATCAAAAGATAAGATAAGGAGGAAAAATGTTAGACCTGTAACACTACCCCCTTCTAAAGATCGACTTCCAGGCAATCAAATGGTTCATCCTTCTTGTCAAGTGTTGTTGTTGACTCAGGAATGGGGCTAAATATTTTTATAAATTGAGCATTAGTCATTCAAAGCCTGCAGGGTGTGGAGGGGTGAAATGCATGAAAATCTTTGATAGCCCCTTTGGCATGTTTAAGATTTGCCTCCATTTCCCACATACAGTCTTCATCAGAATATCCTTCCCAATAAACAAGATATCCAAGTTCTCTATTTTTGAGGTGAGAATCAACAATATATTCAACCTCGTATTCATCATCTCAATTGTCAGTGACTAGCACTGGCCTGGGTTTGTCAGCCTTCTGACCAGGTAACCATTCCTTATATGGCTTGATGTGGGAGATGTTTACCGTGGGGTGAATCTTCATAGATCTCGGTAATTTAAGTGTAACAGTATTCAATCCTGCAAATGCTGTGATGATGTATGGTCCCAGCCATTTCTCCATGAGCTTCTTAGAAGTGTGTGTGAGACGTAAGTTGGTCATGCTTAACCAAACTTTATCTCCAATAGAATACTTGGGAGCTTCACTCCTGTATTTATTAGCTTGCTCTTTCATATGAGCTTGCATCTTTAATAGATTGTTTTTAGTTTCTTTCAAAGTCTTGGCCATTTCATTTGTGAGTTCTTCTGCTGCTGGGGCTTTAGAAACATGTGGCTCAAACCCTAACCTTGGCTGGTAAGAGTGTGTGACTTTGAAAGGGGTTTTCTTTAAAGATGCTGCGATCTTCAAATTATATGAAAATTGTGCGACCGGGAGCCAATCTGCCCAATCATGCTGCTTCTCTGCACAAAACAACCTGAGATACTGCTGAAGATCTCTGTTCATGCATTCCATCTGACCATCTGTCTGTGGGTGAAAAGTGGTGCTTAATTTAGATTGAATGCCTAAACATTTCAGGACATCTTACATGACCTGTGAAGTGAACTGGGGGCCACAATCTGATACAATCATTCTTGGTAATCCATGCTGCTTCCACACATGGTGAAGGTAGAGCTTAGCAGTGTCCAGCACGTAATCATCTTGTTACAAGCGATAAACTTTGCTTCCTTTGAGAAATGATCAATGACCACTAGAATCGTGTCGAATCCATTAGATAACAGCAAATCCATGGTGAAATCTGCTGAGACATGTTCCCATGGTTTATCCAGAACCATGAGAGGATTAAGTAAACCTGAAGGGGCTTGGTTTGTGCCCTTCATTCGTTGACATCTGTCACATCTAGCGACATATTCCTTGACCTAAGAAGTCATGGAATTCCACCAATAACTCCGACTTAGGAGCTCAATGGTTTTCTCATAACCTGGATGACCAGTGATGGGTGAGTCGTGGCAAGATTTTACTATTTTTAGATGAAGAGTGTCCTGATCCGGGACATAGATACAATCTTCCTTTTTTATATAGTCATTTTCTTGGCGTGCTCCAAACTTCATGATAAGTTCCATGACATGACTTTCTTTAAGGAGTGCCATGGCAGATTTAATGAGTTTTAGGTAAGTATCGCCTTCATCACATATTATGACTGCTTGTGAAGTCCATATATGTTCTGGCAGAATCATGGTAATGCCTTTATTATCATCTTCTATGCCTTGTGTGTGATCTTTTCATCTAGAGAATGCATCTGCTTTTGTGTTTGTAGTGCCAGGCTTGTAGACAAATACATAGTTGAACTAAGAGAGGTACTATGACCATCTCACTTGCCTGCAGTTAAGATCCTGTGATTTCATAAAGTATTGAAGGTTGGTGTGGTCATTCCAAATTTCAAATTGATGTTTAGCACCCTCCAGATAATGCCTCCAGATCTCAAGAGATCAGATAATAGATAACATTTCTTTGTCACATATGGGATAATTCCATTCTTGTGGACTTATGCTGTGACTATGATAGGCAACTGGGTGCCATTTGTCTCCTTTAAAAATAGATAAGACTATGCCAGTTGCGAAGTCTGAGGTGTCACATTCAAGATGGAATTGACAATTGTTGTCTGGGAATGTCAATATTGGAGCCGTGGTGAAGCATTTCTTAAGTGTGTCAAATGCGTGTTGCTACTCTTGCTTCCATTCGAAGA
>JBBPSC010000890.1:0-13255 GCA_038093395.1 Baorangia bicolor
ACGCTTCTCTGAATGTTGTTTCGTCAATCCCGTCAAGCTTACACTCTCAAGTTATTTTTTGCCCATAACTTTACAAGACGTTGCATGCACATGTATCGGTCCGCAGCACCACAGTGGACGTCATATAATGGTGGATTACACACCATCTTCTACCAACAGTTTCTTCTCGGGTAGGAAAAAGGTAGTCGAACAGGGACATTAATATTAAGCAGCAGGATCAGGCCACCTGGATGGGGAGGCCCATCGCCACCCTGCTGATAGGTTCCTTGACGTCGGCGTCCGTACCGAGCCCAACATACGTCGTCCCCTCATCGAGCTTTGTAAAATCGGGTGGGTTCTGTCCCACAAGGAACGTCTGGACCTGTTTGACAACGTACGCCGAATTCAGAGGCGTCTTCGGGACAGCAGCGATATACATCACTACACGGCGGGAGTCCCATTGAGCGCCTTCAAACTACCCATGTCCAAACAGATTTGAGTCTTACCTGCCGAATCGGTAGTCCCAGTGTGTTCAGGCTCGACGGAATGAACCTCGTCCTGAAAAAGAAAAAAAAAGAACACGTCCGGTATATACGCATGAAAATTGGGAGAATCGGATGTAGCACTTACACAGTGCCAAAAGACCATGTCACCGGGGCTGACTTTCGGGACGGACGTCATCGTCTCTTCGAGCTTGAGATGTGGGTGGAGCTGGGGTGTTGGCCGAGGACCAGTGTACCCAGTACCGTGACTCCCCACTGCCATGGGAACGATACCGGGGAAGTCCGCAGTTGAGATATCTGCATCAAGGATTCAAGCTACCGTCACGAAGAGCAACGGAGAAACAAACACACCAAACTTCCAATTCTTGGGGTCGAAGATCTCGGGCGAATCCATGGGCACCGTTGGGCTAAAGAACGGGCGAAGGAGCATATATGCATTCGACAATTGAACGTCGGGGAACACACGTAGGGTTCCTTGTGTCGGCGCTGTCTCACTAAGAGATCGATGAGCAGTGTGTGACGAAGGTGATCGATGCCAACGAACCTCATGGCTAGCCATCCCTGGAAAGTCCTGAACACAGTCGATCGTCCTGGTCGTCCGTACAACGAAGTGTTCGCGTTCAGACGGTGCTCGAGTTCATAAGGATCATGCTGACGCCAGTTGCCGGCGAAGATGTCCTCGAAGCAGCGACGGAAATTTTTATCTTCCCATCGCTCGATCGCACCACCTTACAGACAGCTCAGTGTCAGATCGTGAGTGTCATGCGGTGACATACCATCAACGTGAGGTGGAAAGTTTCCCCAATGACCACCGGGGTGGCGAATGCGGAAACGATCCGCATATACTAAAGGAACTGAGAGATCGACGCCCTCGAGTGTCTTCCCAGACTTGACATGATACAAGTTGTTGAGCCAGGCAGAGGCCTTCAAGACGTTGGGGTGAGCACGCGCTTGCACCTGTGGACGTGTCCAGCTAAAACACCTTTGAGTAAGAAGCGTGATAATGGGTGGGAAATGGACTGACTGGAGGAAGAAGAACTGCTTGTCGTTTGCGGGCGCGCCTGTCCGAAGAAAGGTCAAAAAAAGGTCAAGGAACACATCAATTAGCGTGGGTGGAAGTCCAAACCTTCCGCATGAGGGTTAGCTTTGATGAATTCGTCAAGCTCCGTCTTCCAGCCAGAGGCCATCCCGGTGTCAACGACATCGCGAATAACGACCGAACCTTTGCGTTTGATCACCTCGACCTCTTCGGGGGTCAACTTATCCAAGTCTGTGAAGTTGACTTGGGGAACGAACTACAATTTGGACGATATCAGCCAGGAGCCACTGCAGAACCTATCAATACCAGGCTCACGTTAGGACCAGCCTGCGCAATCTCGGCAGTGCGTGTAGCTAGCTCGCCGAGGATGTCATTCCACGAGGCTGTGAGACGCTCTGGTGTTGTCGCGGAGACAAGCTCGCGTTTCAGGTCGATAAAACGGGAGGGCCATTCGTGCGAGTCCGACATGATGAGTCTGAGTGGTCAAAGGGAAGAATGAAAAGCCTCTGCTCAGCGACCTGTTCTTATACCTCGCTCAGTCACCAACTCGTTGGTGATTACACCGAGGATTCGCCGAGGATTCCCGGTGCTGGGGAAAGTTGGCACACGTGTTGCAAAAATTTGCCACCGCCGAAAGCATATCGTGGCGGAGGTCGCGCCGGTCCCCGACGCCATTCCGAGGTCCGGGTTCGTAGTTTTCGGAACATACTATGACACTTTGGGAGCAACCTGCGTGCCAAGAAATGGAGTGTGCCGCACTAGAAATCATCGCCGACCTGCACGGCGTCGTCATCGTTGTGGACAGCAACCTTCCTGGTGGGAGGTTTGCCCACCGGGTTCCCTCTTTCCTTTACCAGGACCCGACCCAATGGTTTGCTGCAAGGTATCTAGCCTGAGAACCAGCGCTGTAATAACCGTTACCTCTCACTCAACGAGTGTTACATAACTTTTTTTCACACAAAGCGGTACCGGTCATGCTTGGATCTGCAGGTGTGGTCAAATAGTGTACTCAAATGCCCTCCACTGCCGTGGGGGTCGGGGATCGGACACATGAACTATTGCCGGATCGGATACTCACCTTGAGACGAAACGCGGCGAACAAGGGAAATGTTGTATTTATGTAGGATAGAATTGATTGATCCGAAAGCAAATTACGAAACAAGTTAGCAGGTACGATAAGATCCGGATGTGCAAGAGATCGAAAATGACAAAGGAAACGACAAAACAAGAAGGGACGAAACTCGGAGCGCTCGATGCACGGGGCATCATTATTGTTCTGCCACTTCTTCTTCTTCTTCCTCTTCCTCGACACTCGCTTCCTGATACTGTAGTAATCATAAGTTGGAGCAGACCGTGGGATTCGGAGTTAAAGCAACCCACCTGCTGATATTCAGCACTACACCGCGATAACAAAAATTAGCTGTCAAGGCACAAGTCATGAGATCGGTCTCTTACATCAAATCGTTGGTGTTGCTCTCCGCTTCGGAGAATTCCATGATATCCATTCCCTCCCCAGTGTACCAGTGGAGGAATGCCCGACGTTTGAACATCACAGAGAACTATTAGCGGAGGGATCAATTATAAAGTTGCTGAACATTAGGAAGAACACTGACCTGCGTGAGGTTACGCTTGAACAGTTCTTGTATGCAGGTCGAGTTCGAAAGTGCTATGCCGGCCTACGATACTTGAGAAACAATATATACAACATTTAAGGCTCGACAAACCTGTGGCTGTCCGACTGGGGGCACCGAGCACAACGACACAGATACATTATCAGGAATCCACCTAAATCAAGTTGCTCAGGTTGTGTGAATTTTCGGAACACACTGATGCTTACTCTACGAAAAGACTGGAGTTCTTGCGTTGCAATTGTGCAACGGAGGTCTGCCACAGGCTTCAGCAAATAATCACAGGACAATATAGATCCCTACCTCTGCCTGAAGAAGAGTGGATATCAGTCGGGATTTCTGCGAACAAGCCATATCCACGTACCTCGTTAGAGGACACTTTTCCTCGGAAAATACATGCAGCGGTGAGATATCGTCTGCAGAGACGTTGACGAACCCAACCGAAAGGAATAAAATAAAATACTTACCCAAAGCGTGGATCGCATGCGACCAATAGGTTTCGGCGATCGAAAAGCCTAGAAGATTGAGAAAATTGACCGAGTTGCATACCATGACACTTACGATGAGGTCAATTCGGGAACAGAGAGCTTCTGGAATGCCTTAGCCTTCGGATCGTAGAATGGCGCAAAGCTCGGCATAAGGAAGTGAAGCTGAGGTGCATAGTCAAAATCAAGAAGGACAAATTACGCTTAGTAGCCTACTCGGGGGAACGGAATTAAGTTCATGCCAAGTTTCCGCAAGTCACTGGCAACGACATTCACTTTCCTGACATCAAATACGAAGGGGAACCTACCCATTCAACTGTCCAGGGAACCGAAGACTTGTACTAACACCGCACATGACTTTCGAGATGAGCTGCGTACATGATCAGAATTAACGGCGGACTAACACCAAACGTCAAGTAGCTTACCTGATTGAGGTCATCAAAGTTTGGAGTCTTAATTTTGAGAGTTCCAACGGCAATATCATACCTGCTCATGCTCGGTGGCCTGAAGAAGCATGATTGGTTAATTGTACTTACAACGCCTCGTTATCAATGCATATTGTCAGGTCACAGTTGTCGACAAGTTGATGAATGGAGAGTAAAGCATTATATGGCTATTTGCTGATTAGCGATCTGATGGACCTGATGGACCGAAGAACACATAAACTGACTTCTACGACTGTTTCTGACACCTGATAGTGGCTGTTAGTTTGGGCCTTACTACATAGCTGGTAGACTAACGTTTGGTGAAGGCAAAATTGAGAAAGTTTGAAGCATCCGGTCAGGGTATTCCTACAGACCATCAGGTCAAGTTGCCACAGGGAGGTGATATTACTTGCCTCGCGTAACTTGGATAAGAGCAGAGAACCAAGACCAGCACCAGTGCCTCCACCAAGAGAGTGAATGATTTGAAAGCCTTGAAGGGCATCACACGCCTCCGATTGTCTTCTTACGATGTCAAGAATGGGATCAATGAGCTCAGCACCTGGATATAGTTCCAGTTAAAGCTTGCGATCGAGATTATGAACACCATACCTTCAGTGTAGTCTGCCTCCCGAGGAGAATAAGCATGGGCTGTGGTTCAGTGTCTAATGCTATAACTCACATCCCTTTGCCCAATTATTACCAGCCCCTGATTCACCAGTGAAGAACGTATCCGGTCGGAAGAGGCTTCCAAGCGGCCCCGATCTTATCTGTAGTAACGTGAGCCTCGCTTGACTTTGAGCGCATCACGAAAACTGACATGGTTGCAAACTCCGGCCTCGAGATCGACCTGAACACTTCTCGGGACATACTTGGTCGGGCCATTGGAATCGACAGGCGTAAAATACACCCCAGCCTGAAGAACAGGGATGAGCTCGAGTTGCAATTTTTAGCAAGATACTGACGCGCGCTATTTGCAGAGGATCTTTGCCGACATACATCTGAGAAAACAAAGGTTCCACGTTCAAACGCCGACCAAGTCATTATCCGAAGAAATATACGACATAAGAGCAGGAGCCTACCCCTGAGTCGTCAAGCCCATGCTCGGCGAGGAGCACCTTCCAGAACCTCTCTCCAACTTGGTTTCCGGCCTGCAATTTTTCGGTCAGGTATTAGGGTTCCTAACCCGTGCCTGAATTCAGTTACCTGACCAGCCTGTCAAGGAACAAAAGACAAAATCAGTTATCAGGGAGTAGAGTAGGACATGTTGTATTGCCTGGATGTTGATAATTTCTCTGGACATGACTGAACGGGAGGAAGAATCGACGCTCGACCCTGAAAGCTCTTGAACCCCCGCTGAAGCGATGCGCGAATCACCCTTTTTCGGAAACATCCGCTCAGCCGGGCACGTGATCGCGTACCATACTGATGACTCGCGCCGCGTTCGTGACTCGTTCAATCATCGACACTGAGATGCGCTTCAGAGCAACGGTAGAAAATATCCCAATATTCTTCCGTGAGTCCATCGCCTTGCAGGCCTGTTTTCTACTCAGTTTAGTTGGGCTAGGTATCATACAGGCTGTCGAGAAGCTGCAAAAGAAATGCATCATCAAGTTTACAGAGGACGAGATGCACATCATCTGCAACGACGACGCTAACGAAGGGGGCATCCAGGTCTGGTCGTAAGTCGCTCTCGTATCAAACTATTTCCGCTGCTCGACTCCCGGAACAGCGTAGTCAAGGTCGAATCGTTATTTACCAACTACCGAATACAATCTAATGCGGAAAATAAAATCACGGTCTCGCTCTCAACGGAAGCGCTTCTTTCTGCCCTCCGATCGTCATCCTCTTCAGCGTCCTCTGCTTCAGTAGCAGCTGCGATTCTCCCTACGTATGATGCTGACGAACTTGTCATGAAATTGGCCAAGAAGAACGACCAAGCTGTGCTTAGCTTCGAAATGTTAGGTGTATCACGGTCGGGTCGAAAGGTACGCGTGGCCCACGACGTCCGAATCGACGTGATGCGCCCTTCCGAGGTCGACAAACTTCGCGAACCCCTGTGTCCTGAGCCAGATGTGTGTTTCCTCGACTTCAGAATTGAGAGGAAGAAATTGAAGAAACAATGGGCCAGGTCACCATTTTATTGCCCCAATTGCAGAAGATGCGCACTATTGTCGAGAGACTCCGCCCTCTCTCCGATATATTGGCTCTTAGGGCCAACAACAGCGGCAAACTCCAAATCGCGATCAGCACTGACACGGTCAAACTTGAAACACAATGGGTGGGGTGCACGAACCCCTCCATGAGTATGTGATCGCCTTCTCACCTAAACATCATGCTCTAAGCCCGCGGTCGGTCGTGTTTTAGGACAAGCACCCGACGAGAACGCACCCGAACCCGAAGCTGTGGAAAATCCTGACCCAGAAAAACTATTCTCTGTGTATGTGTCCATTCGCAGCTTCATCAAATTTCTCAACAGCCATGTTGTCTCGACTACGACTATCGCATGTATGTGACTCTTCCTCTGTACCTGTTTGCGAGTTTCCGACCGTTGCTAATCTAGGTATCTGTCAAAATCATTGCGCAATTCTTTACGTGTACATCGGAGATGTGGCGGATGCGGGAGGTGTCCTCACGTTTTATATTCCAACTGTCATCGATGATGTCAATTGAGGAAGAGATCCACGCCAATAGGTTGGTCCTTGTTGCAACTCGTCGCGGTGCCAGCACAGAATAGGGCTAGCGCACCGAATTCACTTGGTCCCACCATCCGTCGCAGTCGATTTTGCTTCCATTCCCATGGTTTCTCCGTGTAGTGCCTCCTACGAAGATATTTCTGGCATCCATGGAGATTGTTGACGGACAGAGGAATACAGTGACTACAATTCGACACATCTATCGATAGCACAACGATTATGTTTACATACTCCGAAGTCGTATCCGAAACAGAATCACTACCATTGGCCTTGAAACCAGCTTGCTTCATTTTTGCGCCAAATCCTTAAACCCAAGCCTCAGAACAGACTTTATCAGGTCGCCTGCTATTCCTACCACGACAGTCAATCTTCCCGCAATCCTGGCAAGCATTGAGACAGAACGTGCGTCCGCCCTTCCCCTTGCAATCTTGGGAACCGCACTTGCAGCAATGACGTGTACGCTTTTGCGAGGGTTCAAGAATTGCGACTTCGGACGTATTCTCACCATATCCGAATGGTCTCTTTAGCCCGTTTTGATCCGCTCCAGGATGGGCATGCGCTGGTACATTTTGGCTTTGTGTGGCCTGTGGAAAGTAGGCATAGCCAGCGTAAGGATAGCTCACGTAGGGCCCAGGTTGGGCAAACGTGTATGGTGCCGGCTGGGCAGGAGTCGAAGATGGCGCGGGAACGTCAGTAGCAACACCGGCCATTGTAGAGGTAGAAGGTTGTGACTGCGCCTGCGCGTGAACCTGGGGTTGTGATTGCGGTTGCGACTGTTGAGGTGGTGCTGCAGCAGCCTGACTCGAACCCGCTTCTGCCGCGGCGCTATTGGCTTTCCACGCGTTATCGTATTCATTAGAAGTGTCCTGCTTACACCATGAGAATCTGGAACATCACTGAGGATGGTAAGGAAACACGCACTTGAGGTGTGGCCAGTGTTGTGGTGTCAGGCTGGGTGACTGCCGAGATACCTTGGGCATCCTCACCTGGGCCATCCTCCTCTTCCTCTTCCTCTTGTTTTTCCCTGTCATCCTTGAGAGGATTCTGAATGGCATTGATAACATGGACGATGGCGTCCTTGGACATCCCGGATTTCAAACAGCACTTCACCATGTTCCAGAGAGACTTTGAAACCCCCATCGCATGCCAGTTCCAGACATTCGTCCCGCTTCCCATATCGGAGTCACCTTGGAGTAGCCTACCAGGGAACTCTTCCTTGAGTCTCGTCGGGAGGGCTTGCATGATCGAGGCGTCCGTGCTCGCAAATCTGCGACCCTCTGGTGTCGTGTTTGCGACACAGGTTGCGCTTTTGCAGACATATTCGCAACCGATGATAAAGAATGGCTTTTCAAGATCGTAAACCTTGATCGGCCCCGATTTGATACGCCCACGGTTCGTGAGCAACGAAGAACAGGTGGAGCATGGAATACCATTGAATACAAGGGGGAGCGGGTCCCAATAAAAGAATCTATGCTCAGAGAGGGTGCGAGAATTCGGACCAGAAGCGATAAGAGAAAGGTACGCCGGGGAGGATGGAAGCCAGAATGTTTTGAGAATCGAGTACAATGATGGTATAGAATGAGTGTCTTTAGCTTGATTGGTGGATGGGGCTAGCGAACTGAGATGAGATTTGAAGGCATCCTCGACCGTTGGTCCTGCACCTGGAAGCGGGTTCGGGGCTGCCAGAGTTGCAAGTAAAGACTGCAAGAACACATCAGGCTTCGTCCGCAGTAGTTCTTCCCACTCATCCCTGTTGAGATTGGGATCGAGGTGATATTGTTGATGAGAAGGTCCACCTGTAGTACCATTGGAAATAGCAAGTGGAGGTGCTGAGATAGATGCCTGAGTGCTCAATGGGGTGAATCCCGTCTGCCAGCTGGGGATTCCGGGATGCTGAGGATAATATGCCTGGATAAAAGCACTGAGAATGGTGGGACGTTTGACAACAACGATGCTTACGCCCGGAAAAGGTACCCCAGGAGGCGCCTGCGCGGGTTCCGCGTGGGCCTTTCCAGAGGATTTGCGTGACTGAGTTGGTCGACGTGTACCGACGGAGCCAGCAGGAAGGCCATCTTTCCTAGGCCGTCCGACAGGCCGCTTTATCTTCTCTCCGATGACCGTAGGGTTTTCCGAGGGTTGTTTCTTTCCGCTGCCTTTGGGCCTACCCGGCCTGCGTTTCACGGGTGTTGCGTTGGGATCAGCCGCTGGACCGGCAGTGAGGATAAGTGTAGCGAGCAACGACGTGACACCCACATTGTACGATAGATGGACCTGGTTCGGTTGGCATGTTTGGGAGAGCACTTTCCATGGGTGATGATTCGTGATTCTTCGATCATGTTAGCAGACGAATGGTCGATATTCGAAACATGAAAAGGTGAACGGAATATCTCTAACAAAAGCCGAATATACGAAATACGACGGTGGTCAGAAAAACTTATCCAAGCTAAACAACCTATCCGAACAAGCGATCTGGATGTATACCACACAGAAAATTTTGGAGAAAAAAATGACAGAGGAGAATATGTTGATCGCAGAATATCCTGGTATGAAGACACTCACAAGATATCTGCACAGAACTTGGCAGCGGATTTGCGCAAAGTTTTTGTTATCCTGTTATCCCTGTGGCCGTCGGCTGTCGTGAGAATGCTGAAATCGTGATGAGCACAAGAGTTTTCTTTTCTGGTTATTTGGTCGGAGCTACAAATTTTCCATCATATCCTCCCGCTCGATTTTGTAGATCGATGGATGCGATAGTGCACGAAGGTGAGCAGTCCCAGTTTTTTATTCGGTTTCATATCACCATCTTTTCTACGATGATTTCAACCGAATGCAAATAGGAAGTGCCGTCCGAAAGAAAACATCCTCTGGATGTTTTCTGTTGTCGATTCTCGGTTCTCTGAATTTTCTTTTTTTTTCTGCTTCTCCAGGACTCATCAAACTGACATATTTGCTTGGCTTCTAGCTGGCAAATGGATGTCATCGCGGCGGAATTTCACCCATTTTAAAACCTGTCCCTTCACACCGACTAGCATAGCACCACACGAACACAAAGTTTAACATATTCCGTTCACCCTCTGACAGTACTGTTTTGCTGATATGATAGTTATCCATATATTCGAGTATATATGTGTCAAAATGTTAGCATTTTGGTAGGCACAGCCTTGTCAAATTCTTTCTTCCAATCCCTGCTGTACGCAACGCTAGAAAAGTGTCTAAGTGCGAAAACAATGGACTTCCTATGGCGGGGACAGTGTGACGAGCTTGAGAGGTAACTGTACTCGTCATAATGATTGTTAATAGCAATTTTGTCTTCGAGTTCTGCACCCGAGGGCTTCATGATTCTGATTGTTCCTTGCCTCGGAATCCAAACCTCAAGGCCTCAACGTTCACGTTCAATGATCGCCGACCGTAACATTGTCCCTTTTCCCTGTGCTCCGAAGTGCTAGCATCTGGGACGCCAGCCGATGCTGTCGACTGTTACAGAAACGACTTGAGACCTTGCATAAGTAACAAGCTCGTGGTGGAGACGATCCATCCACGTCGATCACCAGCAGATCGGTTCATCGTCTTTTTGCAAACTAAACTCAGGTGCGGTTCACGTCTGTTCCTGTATATGTCATGGCCTTTGGGACAACACTCCTATTTACACCCAGAGGTCTGCGGGGAATCCAACATCAATGGCATTACTGCCGCATTAGGCATCATGACAGTTGGCCCACCACCTACTCGTAGCGGAGTGCCACGTCAGTTTAGCGATTGATTTGTCGCCGTATAACTTGATCAAGATTTGGATGCGCGTGGTGGTTGAACGTACCTAGGACCTGGCATATGGGTCCGATCGGCGATACCTTGTCGTTTTATAAGGTATATATCCAGCAGTTTGTCCCGTTTATAAGAAGTACAACATCGACACTAGTCCTGCGTTACCTTATCCATCCCCTACCCAACTGTAAATTATAATCACAGAAGGAATTGACTATGTAGATCATTTTTACCAGTGTACAGATGTATAACTGCATCGTCAGCTAGGTCTTGTTTCAGAGTATCTTTGCGCCATCGATGTCGGATGTCACGCTAAATTGCCAATCCGTTGCCACTACATCATTATGAATTAGCTTCCATTAGCTTGGTGGGCCTGTCGTTCCAGCAGGACCTGACGCGGCAGGCGCCGGCACATGCTGCATCTGCACAGGCAATCCTGCCGCGGACGTTTCGGGACACCGTCTTCCATAATGAATGACGATGGTGACCAGTGGTAAGACACCCAACAAAAGGCCAACCGCTGCAAGGGCGGGCGATTGTGCGCTGGAGACTAACTCGACGCCAGCCATGCAGGATGTGCCCAGGAGGGGTATGACATGGAGAAATCTCGACAGGGTAGGACAACTCTAAGGGTGTGATCAGATCACGGAAGGAAAGAGCAGGAGAAATGTTCTACCTGGAGAAAGCAGGTGTTGACAGCGAGGCGAAGGCTGATAGTATAAATCAGAAGCGTGAGCACCACAGGCTGGAACGCTTTGAATCCGGAGAGCGAAAGGATGCTGAGTCAGCAGGAATGGTCAGCGACATGTTGACGGAGATAGATTCTAGAAAGACTCACGCGAGGAGCGCCATGAGCTATTCGACCGACACAATGTTATTTCAGTCAGGGGTGGTGCCGACAGGCGCGGGATGCATACCGAGTTCAATGAAAATTTGCACGAGTCCTCTAGCTCTGTTGTGAGGTCAGAAGGGCAAGAATACTGCTGTCCTGGGTTGATCTCCTGGGAGCGATGGAACCTGCGAAGAAAGCAGATGATGCAGGATGACATGATGGGGTGATCCTTCTTGGAGGTCGAATGGATTTGAGTTGGTGCTGGTAAACCATCCCGGTGATCCACCTTATATGCATATAAGGGCACAGGTTATGGTGCCTCCTCGAGGCAAAACGGCATGTGAGAAACTTTGCTCCTGTCCATTGATACTTGCCATCAATGGAAAAGGAGCAAAGTTTCTCATGTTACCTTGCTTGCAATCTTTCCTCGCTCCGTTTCAGTGCACACGTGATTGCACCACGTGATATGACCGTTTAATGGTGGCTGTTGATGAATATTGAGGATCATAGCGGTGCTATGTGCACCAATCCCCAACTCCAGCGTGACAAATCAAAGAAAACATTTTATGGGGGTGAGATAACAAGTCATCGCAAATGACACCATGATGATCCAGCATCAAACCATCAAGAGCAGGATTAATGTAATTGAATTTCAGAGACAAACACTGGACCACGCACTTCTTGATGATGAACGGATCACACAATCAAAGAATGTTCAGCTCAAGGTGCTCGCTGCACGACAGATCATAAATTACCATGTTTCGTCGATATTGACCACACACAGCACATAAGGGTGGCTCAGTCCACATCGAACCTTCATAATACCGGTTGAGGCAATCAAAGACAATATTCTGGGGGACAACGCTGGGCCATTCATGGTCATTCTGAGCTGAGGCCTGTCGAGCAGCGGTAACACTTTCTAATTTGTTCTTCCTCCTGGCATTCTTTAGCTCATCAGCCTTACAAAGTGGGGCTCGCAACAATGTTGCCAAGGTGTCAACGATGTTCGAGCCATACTCATGCTCGAGGATTTTCACTATGTAGTAACTATCAGGCTCGGCCATGGACACACTCGTAGGAAAGTAAGATAAATGTCACATAGTGTATCAGCACCAGCATACTCCAAGTATCAAAGACGTTCAAGTAAATGTTGAATCAAACCGCTGCATGTTCTACAGCAAGAGCGACCAATGACGGAAGGACAACCCTCAGAAATTAGACGTTGAATTGACTCACTCAAAGTCTCCATAGATAGTTTGTAAAGGTAGTTCACGAGATCATCCTTAGGCAAAGACACCCACTCAACGCATAGCATCGTGATTGCATGCAATGTCATCACTGAATACATATACACTGTGGGTCTGGTGGATTACGAAGCGCAACAGCTACATCACTACCATACTGAGACTCAAAATATACAAATAGTAGAGATAGCACATTATGCACACAGCCAACAGGAAGTTTGAGATGACTGTATTCATCAACCAATTCAGTGGCTGAACGACTGGCAAGTGAAGAGTGAGTGAGCTGAAAATGGGTGAGCAGGGCAGTGACCAGGGCATTCTTTGACTGTGTCTTTCCTTTTACTAGTGACAGCTTCAAAAGTGATGAAGTGAGGGAGTTGACTGTCGAACATGGTAGATTGCACTGGTACTGAAGCCAACAGGGTAACCCAATCATTTGTTGTGCTGCAATGGACAATGGCGGAGAATTAACAAGAACCTTTAAGTCATGCAAAAGCAGGCAGTGTATAATTGGCCGAGGCAAAATAGTCAGGGCACTTCATAAGAGCCTGTTCAGTACGGCCATAGCCACTTGACCGCGCAATTTGTAGTTATTTGGAGGTGGCGAGAATGGCCAGCCGTGCGCCCGGCCGAGTCGTCGGAGATAGAATTGGTTCTTAACCTAG
>JBBPSC010000891.1:0-13249 GCA_038093395.1 Baorangia bicolor
CCCTGATTGTGCAACTCTACACATCTTCGAGTGCTCCTAATCCCATCAGCTCACAGAACTTGTTCACCTTAACACGAGGCAATGCCTTGGTGAGGAGATCAGCTGGCATATCAGCAGTGGGGAGGAATGTGGGCAAGATCAGCTTCTGGTCAACAACATCTCTGAGCCAGTACCAGCGCAAATTGAGGTGTTTCATGTGCCCATGATGCTCGGGGTGTTTGGCAACCTGAATGGCAGACTGATTGTCCATATACAGTGGAGAAGGTGCTGTGACATCGAAACCTAGCTCAGAGAGCAGCTTGCGCATCCAGATGATCTCCTTGCCCACTTCACAAGCAGCCATGTACTCCGCTTCTGTTGTAGAGAGTGCAACAATGGACTGACGCTTGGACATCCAGAAAATGACACCAGAACCGATTTTTGACCACGAACGTGCCAGTAGATCGGCCAGAATCCTTGCAACCACCATGATTGGCATCAGAGAATGTCGAGAAGAGCTGGGGCTGGGATGCATCTGGGGCATATATGATGGCATAGTGAGTAGTGCCCTTGATATAGCGAAACAGGTGCTTAACAGTGCTCTAATGGGCGACACCTGGATTGGCAGTGAAGGAGGCGAGCTGGCCAACAGCATATGCGATGTCTGGGCAAGTGGTGCAGGAGAGGTACTGCAGAGAGCCGATAGCACCACCATAGTCGATAGATTTCATGGATGAGCGCTCCTCTGCTGTCCTGGGACTCTGCTCTGTCGAGAGACAGAGACCTGGTTCCATTGGAGTGCTGACAGGCTTGGAATCAGCCATGCCAAAGCGAGCAAGCATGTCTAGGCAGTACTGTGGCTGGGAGATGGTGAGGGAGCGCTTGGAGCGGTCTCGAGTGATCTTGATGCCCAGAATCTCAGTGGTTGCGCCGAGATTGCGCAGTTTGAAGTGGGAGCGCAGATCAGTGATTGTGGCCTTGATGTGATTGAGAGATTTGAATGCAAAGGTCATGTCATCCACAAACACAGGCAGGAGGATGCGGACATCACCTCGGACATAAATATAGAGGGCGACATCAGAGTATGTCTGTGTGAAGCCCATGGACTCAAGAGTGGTGCGCATCTTGCGATTCCAGTGATTTCCGCCTTGTTTGGTGCCATAGAGCGCTTTCTGGAGCAAGCAAACAGTATCATTCTTGTTCCCTTCAACAAAACCCTTGGGCTGCTCCATGTACACATCACAGTCCATTTTGCCATTCAAGTAGGCATTAGAGACATCGACAGACCACAAATGGAGGTCGTGGATGGCTGCTAGGGCAAGAACGACTCGGAGAGTGGGGAGGTGCACAGTGGGCGCAAATACCTCAATATACTCAAATCTGGGTTGCTGTGAGAAGCCTTGAGCAACCAAACGAGCCTTGAAGCGGTCAAAGGAGCCATCAGCATGATGATTCTTGGTAAAAACCCATCTCGAGCCAATAACTGGGTGATCCTTTGGTCTTGGGACAAGGAACCATGTGCCATTGCTGCTATGCGCAGCCAGTTCGTCCAGAGCAGCCTGTCTCCAGTCAGCTGCATCCTCTCTGCGCATGGCCTCTGCAAAAGATCTAGGATAGGTGGCACCATTGGCACCCAAACAGTGAGCAAGGTCAGCATCTTCATCAGAAGGATCCTCCTCATCTGAATCGTGGTCTTCTAACTGCGCAGGGCTGAGTTTCCACCATTCTCGAGGTGGGTGGCGATTCCTGCGAGGCAATCAAGCACCAATGCCAACAGGGCTGGGTTCAGGAAGAGGTTAAGGCACAGGAGGCGGTGTAACTGGTGCTGGTTCCTGTTCCTCGGCATCGACAGGATCAGCATGCCCCCCTGTTAGTTATATTGATTGTGCACCATTTGGTGTGCTTTCAGGTGACCTAGCAGTTGTGCCACTTTGTGGCGCACTGTTATTGTTTATTTATGTTGACTCGTCCTACCTTTGTTCGAGTCCAGTGTACTTCGCCTTCCCTCAGTCTCTATGTAAAGGGGTCAATATGTTTACTATGATAAGGAAACATGTTCAAGATAGGGTCAAAGCCTAGACTCTGTCATCTGACAATTCCATGGTCATGTACTTCAGGACATGTGACTAGTCAAAGTCTGAACAATGAAGTCTGAAGTAGAAAGGTATAAGTGTAAGTGTGCATGTTTGGTTGACCAATCATGCTTCAAAATGTAAGTGTTTTTAGTGGTGTCTGTAACAATAGCCTGCAAAGTTGACAAGTGGCATGCATGGCACCATTCTAACTGATCAACAGTCCAAGTAAATTAGTAATATGTGTACAAGGACAAAAGAACATACCAGTATCCATTTGCATTAACAGTTTCTTGTGTTACAGATCTAACATTTTCACCTCTTTGTTTTCTTTCTTATCTTATCTTATTGTGTCACATGATCTTATCAAAGATCTAATTGTCTAACTATCATGAACACTTTATCTAATCTTTCAGACTTAAAACTTTTTGTGCAATGGACACCTCTTCTAATGGATCTATGATCTACTTACGCCTAGCACTGTTTCACCCTTTCACTTATCACAGTGCAGGCTTCTCTTCCATTCTACATACGTTGTACGCATGATATGTCTTCTCTTCCATTCTGCCACATCCTCATGTGTGCATCATGCTCCCATTTCTATTCCATTCTATGGCTATGTTTCCACACCATGCTTTATATGCATGCTCTTCTATATCTATAGATTAAACATACACAAGTACAAACCATGTAGTAGTATATAAACTTGAATGCAATGGCCAGAGAACTCAGTCTAGTTCTCTTGATCTTTTCCCCACAAAGATTAAAGTAGTCTCCTCACTCCTCTTCCTCACTTCCAAGTCTAAGTATTTCTAGTGCAACCTTTGAGTTATAGGTTTTTTGGGTTGTTTCATCTTGAGTGTCAAGCAAAGGGTCTTGAATGTGATCTGAAGGAACAGCCCTTAAATAAACATGGACTATTGCTACATTTTTTTAAGCCTCTTTACTTTGCCATTGAGGAATAATTGATCAATGGTAAGCTATCAAGACTAGGAATTATGGAAGACATGTAATTTCATGTGCTCCCCTATTAGTGTAAATACATGTGGGAAGTAACTAACTCTTTACTTGACTAACATAGATCTATGGTTAACTGACACTCTCCCATATGACTCATACACTGTAACAAGCATTTAAGAACTTGGGGGATCTTATTAGAGTGTCATGCTTCACTGGCCAGACAACTTGCAATGTGATACCAATGAAGGCAACAATGTAATAAAGGTTTGAATCTAATTCTTTGATCCTCCAGCTAAGAAGCTTGTCAAGGACAAATGGATTAGACTAGGAAATCCTAGTTGACAAGTGCTAGGTTATATACATTTAAGGGCCTGCATACAAACCATGCTGTGTGCTAGGTGTAACTACTGTTATGGGTCTAACATTTTCACCTCTTTATTTTCATTCTTATCTTATCTTATCAAAGATCTAATCATCAAACTATCATGAACACTTTATCTAATCTTTCAGACTTAGAACTTTTTGTGCAATGGACACTCTTTTCTAACAGATCTATAATCCATTTATGCCTAGTATTGTTTCACCCTTTCACTCATTAGAGTGCAGGCTTCCTTTCCATTCTACATGCATCCTCATGTGCACATCATGTTTGTCTTCTATTCCATTCTATGGCTATGCTGCCACACCATGCATTATGCACATGTTACTCCTATATTATAGATTAGACGTACACAAGTGTACACAACCATGTAGTATATAAAGCTCAATGCAATGGCCAGAGAACTCCAGTCTAGTTCTCTTGGTCCTTTCCCCACAAAGACCAGAGTAGCCTCAATTCCTTTTCTCCACTCCAAGTTTGACTGTTTTAGTGCAATCTTTGAGCATTTCACTTTTTGGGTTGTTTCAACTACCAAAACAGGATGGTTTAAGATGTGACCATATCAGGTGACTGGGAGCATGTGACTTGGGTCACATGACCTGGCACCATCTTGCACAAATGTGTGCTAGTACATGCATGTTGGGTCACATGTAGGAAAGTAAAGTTGAAGTAAAGTGTAGTAAAAGTCTGTTATAGAGGTAAAATAAGTGGTGTTCATGACACACACTTGTTAGTGGTTCTTACAAACAGCATTTTCAACTCTTGACAAGCTAGAAAATCATGCCAGTAGATGTTTGGTGTTTTGCTACTCACATATTTGAAATACCCCTTAATGTTGTGCTTCCCAATCCATACTGACTTCCATAGACATAGTCAACAAGTGACCTGGATCTTCCTGTGACAGCTCTTCATTGTAAGCTTGGTTGTCTGAGGCTTACATCCTTGAGTGCCACAGCCATGAAATTGGAATCTCCATGCACTTGCATACCACTTTCAAGCCTTGCCTTTTTCTATAGATCAACACCACATCTGTTTCCTGTAGCAATGTTCAGTCATGTGCTACTGCCTGTAAATGCCATCCCATATACCACTCCATGTGGATTGATTCTGCCCCCATCATAATTGTGCAATTTGCTCTCAGATAGGACACATGGCTGACGACTGTTCATTTGACCATTTGACTCCTTCCGAGCAGCATGCCATATATGGAGGACCCACTATTTCCAGTTTTTGATGAATGGAGATGGGTGGATATATTCATTGAGCCAGGAGCTTAATTGTATGAAGGGGATAATATTACAATTTTCCCTCTCTTTCATCATATTTGTTGTAAACATGTTATATGACATTACCTTATCTTATCATTTCTTCTTTTCCAAGTCATGTGACTTCTTCTCCTTTCCATCATGTGACTGTGAAAAGGGCTAGACCCTTATCTCCCATCTATAATATTATAATATAGATGGTTCAGACTATAATGCATGCTGATGTTATTGTCTCTAATCCTATGACACAAGTATCTATTCTACTTGCCCTAAACGTAGTTAGTAGATATATATATTGAATAAGCACCACCAAGAACTTCAGTCAAGTTCTTGTTGGTTTTCCCCACTATCCACTTGCCTCTACCAAGCTCTCTAGTGTGATTCAGCACAAGACTGTAAAGTTTAAGATTGTCAACATTAGAACTTGACTACTACTCTTGCCTTGAATCACACCTCTCTTCATCATTATACACAGCCCCCAGCATTAAGGGGATATAGCCAGACTTCAGACTTAAGGAGACAACCCACTTCATCCCTACCTTTCTCTTGCACTTCCAGGCACTAGAGCTTGTGAAGACAAGTAGCCCATAAGGCACTTGTAGTGATATCCCTCACATGGATCTAATGGTTTAAACACCGCCACAAAAACCTCCTCTTTTTCTTTGGCATATGTGTCATGTCCACATGAGGCACATTTTATTTTAGCTACCTATATTCTGAAAGTGTATGAAAGAGTGGTCTTGTGTCTGTACACCGTAGGAAGTGAATAATTTCAAAGAAGTGATCGAAGATTGAGATTCAATGCTTGTACCTGGAGTGATCTAGATCCTTGGTATTTCTACCTTTTCTTTTGGATGATTCCTCTTTTCTGGAGTGGAAGAAGGAAGAAGAAGAAGTTGAGCTCTAGCTCCTTCATATACCTTTTCCTGCTCCTTCTTTCAATCCCAACAATGATCTGGTAGCGCTGCTCCTGGATATCCAAATGCATACCCCCACTTTCTCAATTACATTTGAGGCAGCTTATGCTTTCCAACCCCCTTCCTTGAGGAATTAGTGATTACAAGAAAAGAAGCTGAGGAAACAAGAATTCCAGCTTGCTTATTTTATGAAGCTGGTCTAGCACACCAAAACCAAAGTGACTTAGTTGGTCCTGCACAACTGGGTTAACCTGCACTTTGACCCATTCACACGCTGGTCCCTGAGCCCGGTCATCCCATCAGAAGACGATGAGTCACAAACTGCCTTCCCATACTCTCCACTGGCACCATCTGCTTTGAACATGTTCAATGATCTTGCACAACTTGTCAACAAGCTATGTAGGCAGCTAAATGAAATGCAGTAGGACCTTTGGGCTGCCAAGAATGTTGCTAATGCAGCACAAATTTCAGCACAGGGACCATGTGCTAAAGTTAAAATTATGAAGAAAGTAGAAGTGGTCCTAGACCCAGGCCTGTTTGACAGGTCTCATGATAAATTTGATGAGTGGTGGATAAAGCTATCTGTCTACTTAACAATTAACCAGGAGACCTTCGCATTTTCAAAAGACAAATGCATCGCGTATTGGACATGCATTAGCTCTAAGGAGCATAAGGACAAGAATGGAGCTAGCACATGGGCCAGGAACTAGCTCCTGAAATACATGCCAAAGCATGCCACACTCTGGCCCACAGAAGAAGAACTGACAGAAATGATGGCTGCACATTTCCATTCTGGCAACCTTGCCAACACTGTGGTTGATAAACTTTTCAAACTCTGCCAGTCAAATGACCAGTGAATCAAGGACTTCCTGACCAAGTGGTTGTCCTTGTATGAAACAAGCAATGTAGGAGATACCATGGGCTATTTCTTACTAGAAAAGAATGTCAAGGAGAAGATCATCTACCAGTTCTTCAAAACCAAAAAACATCAGGATACAGTGGAAGCCTATGTCAAGGATCAGCAATGCCGAGGAGGCCTTTGACAACCATATCAAAAACAACCAGGGGTGCACTTGGGATAACAACGTGCAAAAGGAAAGCTCAAGCAGAGCCTATACCTATAACAGCCATGGCGAGCCAATGGAAATTGATGCCATAAGTAAACATGGCAAATGTTTCAATTGCAATGGCCCTCATCTTGCCAAAGATTGTAACAAGCCAAAAAAAGAGTGCAAGGAATGCAAATTCTTTGGGAGCAGGCATAGCCAAAGGTACTCAAGGTATCGTAGTGTTCATGCTGCTAGCAGTGGGAATAGTAAGAGTGAAGAAGAGAGCAGAAGCTCTCACAAGGGAAAGGAAAAGACTAAGACAGGAGAGTTGAAGCCTGACCCCAAAAAGGCAATCAAAGAAATGAACTTCAACAAGGTGAAGGCATTCTTTTATGATATGCAGATAACAAAAATGAAGTTGTCAAGAAAAGGGTGGTCCACCTAAGTTCTTAGGAAACTCCTGTGGATGTTGCTACTTCATCACCAAGCCCCCATGCTGCTGCTTCAGGATGGAATTTTATAAATCATTTTTGTACTTTAAATATGAATAATATAGACTCAGAAAATACATTTTTCCAATTTTCCTCTATAGACAATTTTGATACAACTGAGACTGGGGGTTAGATAGAGTCTGACCTTGCTGTATAGGATTGCAGGCTTAATTTGGTCAAGAAAAATAAAGAAAAAAATATTATGTCTTCCTATTTAAATGACGAAACTTCCAAATGAATTCTAATCAGATCTGTTAAAGCAAAGAAAAAGATTAACCTGAAAGTTGAGGTTGCAGCCTCAATGACCAAATACAAAATGACTGTAACACATGCCCTATTAGATAGCAGTGTGAATGGCATTTTTCTGGACGCAACTTGGACCAATACAAATGGCATCAGAATTATGAAACTCAACCAACCAATCCTGGTATATAATGTGGACAGAATCAAGAACTCAGCCAGAGATATTATTCTCGGATACACATGGCTCACCAAGCACAATCTCAAAATCAACTAGCAGACTGGATCTGTCAAACTCACATGATGTCCAAGAACATGCTACCTTCTCTTAGACAGATCCATATTCCTGAGAACCTTGGAAGAAAAGGAACTCAATGACATGCCCTACATGTACTGGACATTAAAATGGACTAACTGACTCTAGGTAATGGACAAACCAGAAAAGATGCCTGCAGAACTAGTTCCAAAGGAATTCCACATGTGGTTAGATATGTTTGGGAAAAAGGAATCTGAGTGAATGCCTGAATGAAAACCCTGAAATCATGCCATCAACCTTAAAGTGGACTTTAAATCCCACAAAGGAAAACTCTACCCAATGTCAGTCACAGAACAAAAAGCAGTATCAGCATTTGTGGATGACCAAATATAGAAGGATTACATCAAACCTTCCAAATCACCCCAAATGTCCCCTGTATTCTTTATCCCCAAGAAAGACAGCAAGAAATGAATGGTACAGGATTACTGTTATCTAAATGAAAATACCATTAAAAAAAATTATCCTCTCCCTCTCATCGCCCAGCTCATTGATCAACTCAAAGGAGCTAAACTACGTACCAAAATGGACTTACATTGGGGTTATAACAATGTACATATTAAGGAAGGCAACAAGTGAAAAGTTGCTTTTGTTTGCCACTGAGGTGCATACAAACCTCTTATTATGTATTTTGGACAATGCAACTCCTTGGCCACGTTCCAAGCAATGATGAACGACATCTTTATCAACATGCTGGAAGTAGTCATAGTGTATATAGATGACATACTTATATTTATGAAAATGGACAATGTGAAAAAACATGATAAAATCATAAAAGAAGTATTATATAGATTAAAGGACCACAATTTATTTATTAAACTGGAGAAATGCTTCTTCCACATTCCCAAAGTAGAATTCCTCAGAATGATCATTACTCCTAATGGAATCAAAATGGAACAGGACAAGATTAAGGCTATAAAAGAATGGCCTGCGCTGAGGAACATAAACGGCATTTGAAGCTTCATGGGACTAGCAAACTTCTATAGGAGGTTCATCAAGGACTTTAGTCAGGTGGCTAGACCCCTGAATGACTTAACAAAGAAGGACTACCCTTGGCAGTGGTCAGAACACAAACAAAAGGTATTTAACACACTTAGAGAATGCTTTACCACAGCACCCATATTAGCTTACTCTGACAACAATTGTCAATTCAGGGTCAAATGCAACACATCAGATTTCGCAACCAATGCCATGTTATCTATAGAAAAGCAAGGGATCTGGCATCCAGTCACCTTTAGTTTCCACAGTATGTCACTGGAGCAAAGGAATTATCCTATTGCTGACAAAGAGATGCTAGCCATCATAGAAGCACTGGAACAGTGGCGCCACTTCCTTGAAGGCACAAAATTCCCATTCAAGATATGAACAGATGATGCCAATCTTTAGTACTTTATGAAGTCACAGGACCTGAATAGACGTCAGGCTTGCTGGGCTCAATATCTCACACAATTCAACTACAAATTGGTCAGGAAATCTGGAGCTTCTAAGGGAAAAGCTGACATTTTGTCCCAAAGAGAAGACCATTTGATAGAAATTGAACACAATAACAAAGGAGTTATGATGATTCCTGCAGAACATGTGAGAAACATGGAGAAAAGGGTGCAAGTCCACAGACTTGAAGAATCTTTTCTCAAATGTGTCCAGAACGCATAGTCTAAATTAATGGACACAACTTGCCAAGGCTTTGAGAACGACAAAAATGAACTCTCAAAGTTTAATGGCAAGATTTATGTACCAGCGGATGACATGCTCCATTAGAACATTATTACATTATATCACAACTCCATCATGGCAGGTTATGGGGGGTCAGACAAGACACACAAGCTGGTCTCATGATATTATTTCTGGAAGACTATACATTCACAGATAAAGAACTATACATTACAATGCAAAAGATGCGCTCAGATGAAGCCAATGAATGTGCCTCCAGTAGGCAAACTCCAACCAAATCCTGTCCCAGAAGGTCCCTAGCAAGACATTTCCATAGATTTCATCATGGACTTACCTGAAAGCAAAGGGTTCAATTCGATCCTTGTGGTCATTGACCACTTCTCAAAGGAAGTCATATTTATTCTCATGCACAAGATGATTATGTCTCTCAGAACTGCAAAGGTTTACCAAGATAATGTGTGGAAAGTCCATGGACTCCTGCAGTCTATTATTTCAGATAGGGGACTGCAATTCTCAGCCTAGGTTATGAAGGACCTTGGAAAGATGCTGAAGATAGATCTCCACATGTCAACCATGTTCCACCCTCAAACAGATGGTCAAACAGAACAGATCAATTAAGATCTCTAACAGTATCGCAGGCTGTTTACAGTAGAGAAACAAGGAGAATGTGTTGCAAACACATCACATGACATATCACATGACACTATCTTATCTTATTATTTCTTCTTTTTCCAAGTCACATGACTTCTCTTCTTTTCAATCACATGACTGTGAGAAGGTCTAGACCTGATCACATGACTTTGTTCTCGAACCAAAGGGCTAGACCCTTATCTCTTATCTATGACATCACAGTACAGACGGTCTAGGCTATGACATACACTGACATCATTGCCTCTAATCCTCAATATAAGCTATACTTAGCCTATCCTAAAGTACCTGTCCTAAATGTAGTTAGTAGGTATATATATTGAATGAGCACCACCAAGAACTTCAGTCAAGTTCTTGTTGGTTTTCCCCACTATCCACTTGCCTCTACCAAGCTCTCTAGTGTGATTTAGCCCAAGACTGTATAGTTTTGAGATTGTCAACAATATTCATCTTGTTGTTTCATGACTTGTTACTTGCACATGGCATGGACAATCAGCTTCTATATCTTCTGCTCTTCTAATCATTGCTGATTTCTCTGAGATATCCTTTTGTTGTCTTTTGCCTTAATCCTTTTCCTTATAGACTTATCCCTCTTCACAGTTGCCTCTTTCACAACAACTTATGTTCTCCATATTCTGCTGAGTTCTACTATTTTCTATAGCCTGGTCTGTGCTTGATACTCCTTCCTATATATATATTGTCTTGTCACACATTTGTATTCTCCATTCTTGATCTACACAATACAAGTGTTATTCTTGAGTCACCTTGGAAGTCAAACTTCCAACCCTTGTCCTTCATCCTTAAAGTGTAAACAACCTTCAACACTTTCATCCTCTGTCCAAGATCTTGAAATCCAAAACATCCTCATTGAGCTAGTATTGCTCTCCTTTCCTTCATACAAGTCCTAAAAACCCTAGGCATTTTTGATAGGCTCACTTAGGCCTCCCTCATCCTCGCTCTACTTGTTATCTTTACAGCATCACAGATGTCAGTCTTTTCATGAGTATTGCCTGTAGTATATCCCTGTTGAACAAGTCTCTCTGTGTATGCTTGTGTAACACTGTTCACACCACTATCCAAAAAAAGCATGCATTATATGCATTTTGTATTTGATTGTCAAGGCTACAACCTCAACTTCCAAGTTGATCTCTTTTTTGGATTTTATGGACTTGATTAGGATCCATTCAGGAACTTTATTGGATAAGTAAGACATATTATTGTTTTCTTTTATTTTGACTGAATAAAGCTTGCATTCTTGTGCAGCAAGGTCTGACTTGATCTGACTCCCAGTCTTGATTACATTTGTAATGTAATTGTCTATAAAAGAAGTTTGGAAGAATGAATCTTCCATGTCCATATCATCTATATTCAAAACATACAAACAATTCTTGAAATCCCATCCTGAAGTAGCAACATGGGGGCTTGGCAATGAAAAAGTAATCTTTGCAGGAGTTTCCTAGGAACTTAAGCAGACCACCCTTTTCCCACCAACTTCATTTCCGTTGTCTGCATGTCATAAAAAAAAGCCTTCATTCTGTCAAAGTTTATTCCTTTGATTGCCTTCTCTGGGTCAGGCTTGGACTTTCCTGTTTTTGCCTTTGCTTTTTCTTTGCCATGTTGGCAGCTCTTCTCTTCATCGTCCACATTCCCAAAGCTAGTAGCTTGGATGCTGCAAAATTTGCTGCAGCATCAGCTATGCCCTCCCTCAAGGAACTTGTATTTCTTGCATTCTTACTTGGACTTATCACAATCTTTGGTGAGATGAGGTCTATTACAGTTGAAACATTTGCTGTGTTTACTTACAGCATCTATTTCCATGAGTTCACTGTAGCTGCTGTTGTTATAGGTCTAACATTTTTCCCCTTTATCTTATCTCTTTATCTTATCTTATTGTATCACATAATCTTATCCAATCTAATCATCTAACTATCATGAACACTTATCTTATCTTTGGAACTTAGAACTTTTCAAGCAACAAATGCTCTTGCTAACAGATCTATGATCCACTTACACCTAGCACAGTTTCACTCTTTCACTCATCACTATGCAGGTTATTCTTCCATTCTACATGCGTTTTATGCATGCCATGCTTCCACTTCCATTTTGCCACATCCTCATGTGCTCCTCATGTCTTTACTTCTTTTCCATTCTATGGCTATGCTACCACACCATGCATTATGTACATGTCCTCCTATATCTGTAGATTAGTCATATACAAGTACAAACCCATGTTTAGTATATATACTCAAATGCAACGACCAGAGAACTCCAGTCTAGTTCTTTTGGTCTTTTCTCCAGAAGATCAGAGTAGCCTCCTCAGCTCCTTTCCACACTCCACTTGAGTTAAACTGTTTTAGTGCAACCTTTGGACTTTATGTCTTTTGGGTTGTTTCAGCTATAGGTTTTGGTGCCACTTAACTTGCCCCTTTACACACTGTTACCCCAGGTGTGCCCCTGGTTGTTCTTGATTCTATAATCAAAGGCTTCTTCAGCCTCCTACATTGCTTGTTTCATATAAGGACAACCATTGTGTTAGCAAATTTTCTATCTGCTAATTATTTGACTGATGGAGTTTAAATAGTTTGTCAGCTAAATGCCAAATTCTTTCCTTTTCTAAAGATAGTATGACACTGGTTGCAAAGTCCAATGTGTGATGTTTGATCCTGAATTAATAGCCATTGTCAGGATAAGTTAATATAGGTGCTGTGGTAAAGCATTTTTTAAATATGTCAAACACCTCCTATTTGTATTTCAACCATCATCAAGGGTAGTCCTTTTTTGTCAAATTGTTCAAGGGTCTAGCCACCTGACTAAAATCCTTTATGAACCTTCTATAGAAGTTCACTAATCCCATGAAGCTTTGAACAAGCAAGGATCTCAACTCTCCACTTTCATGAAGCATAACTTGCCTATCAGCATCAAAGGGACTTAGTCAGTCCTACACAATAAGGAAATCCTACACTTTGACCTATTCACTTGCCAGTTCCTGAGCCCCCTTGTCCAATCAGAAGACAGTGAGTTCCTCACCACCTTCCCACTTTCTCTATAGGCATTGTCTCCTCTAAACATGTCAGATAATCTGGCACAACTTGTTGAAGAGCTATGCAGGTAGCTTAGTGATATACAAAGGGACCTCAAGTCTACAAAGGACACTGCTAATGTGGCCATACTCCTGGCACAAGGACCACATGCTGAAGCAAAAATTACAAAGAAGGTAGAAGTGATCCCAGATCCTGGACTCTTTGACAGGTCCTACAATAAATTT
>JBBPSC010000892.1:0-13239 GCA_038093395.1 Baorangia bicolor
GTATTGTGTCGCGCAATTGATCTATAGGGTGACGTGACTTTGACAGCAACGGGAGCTACTACTACAGCAATCCCAACGGCTCGACTTACTACAACAGCGGCAGTGGTTACTCTCAGTACACCTCCCCCAGCGGAGACACGCACAAGTCTTCCGGCTCTTCCAAGTAATTGATCTTCTTGACCGGAGGTAAGATTACTTTTCCCTTGGTCTGCGTACAAGATATTCATCGATCCTGGGTCAGGTCCAGCACGTTTCTGAGAAAATTTGTAATAGTAGCTAAACATTTTGCACTAGTCATGAGTTGATGCAACACGAAAAATCACGCGTTGTTTTGATGATAAGGCAACTGAGATGACACCTTTGTTAGTAACTAGCCTCGGTGTGAGTACCACATAATTCAGTCATTCCTATTTGCCCATATGCCAATCATGCCATACTCAGAGTTCGGTAAGTTCGATGCGGCCGGATCTCGAGTGACCACTCCAAGTCTACGAGATGCTCGCGATTTCGATGTTGAATCTTCCAGCCACCCCCTGTGGTGTTGAATGACATCATAGGTCTCCTACATATCTAACGCCCCTCTCACCCTCCCTCTCTCTCCCCAACTCCATCATGTCATTCTCGTCCAGCCAGCTACTCGAAGTTCTCGTGCTTATCTGCACCGTAGACCACTTTCGCTATGGCTCCTTCAAAATCGGGGCCGCTTCTGCCCACGCCAAATCCAAGAGTGGCCCCATCCGGCCCGAATCTATGCCCACCCTTCTCTATCGCATCATCACCCCAATCCAAGTGTTCACCTATTTCCTCGTCCCCGCGATCTACATCCTCGTCGTCGCGAATGGTCGATTCCAGCAGCCACAATGGATGAACGCGTTCGCGTTGCCAGAGGTGGTGAATGGGGTAAAGGTGGAGGGGGTCTGGAAGAATGCGGCGAGGGTGCTTGCGTGTGTTGCGAGCGTCGCCTCGCAGCGTCTCTCGGACGAAGCGTTTGAGCATCTCGGTGACCAGTTTCATACTATCGGGGTACGTATGCGCATTCTGTCCAGTCTCTCAAGGTGCTCGAGTCTGATCGCTGGGACATGATGTTAGCGTCGCGAGAAACCGAGGGTCGTCCAGACAGGTCCGTACGCCTGGGTCCGTCATCCTCTCTACATGTAAGCCTACGATTCCCTTGCTCTCGCCTGTTAACATCACGGCTCACACGACGTAGCATATGTCTGTTGCAAGAAGTTCTCTGGTCCGTCATGTTCTGGTCCTACGCACCCCTGTTCGCGCTCGTCGCCACCGCAGCCACATTCGCGGTCAAAATCCCCATCGAGGTACCCCTATCTTTGACCTTGGTGACGTGTACTCACATCGGTCTTTGTATGACAGGAGGAGGCCATTCAGCGAGACGAAGGGATGAGAGAGGAGTATCGCGCATACATGAAAAAGGTCCCTGCATCACTCGTTCCGCACGTTTGGTAAACGGGTGGTCTATGTGCTACCGGCCGCGAGATTTGAATGTGGTTTGCCGAAGGGTCCCATCGTCGAAATACAGGAGATGGTTTGTATCGAGTGGGGGTGTTCTGAGAAATCACCCTAGTCAAGTGCCGAATGAGGACTCTTTGAATTCTACCCTTGTCTACTAATCGTACTGTAATGTGGGTATGCTTTTCGTCGACAACAAAAAATACACAGATCACCGATAGCGAATTATAGCAATGGCACGAGAGAGAAAAACATCTACGTGTAGTTTATCTGCTGTATCAATAAGTGGGCAATGAGAGGAGAACGAGTACGAGTACCAAGGAAAAAAAAAAAGAAAGAAAAGTTGAGCCAGAGTTCTGGAGGACGAACATAGCATGAGGGTTTGAAGGCGGGTTACGACCCAGGCATGAGCTGCTGCAACTTGTCTACATGCAGTTCCCGACGTCGCACCAGATCCGCATGCGTCATCGTCGCTCTCAACTCGAGCTCAATCTAACGCCAAATGAGCACCGACGCGTCACCAAGCGAACCGGATTACGAAACACCCACCTGCAAGAGCTTGTCCGGCTGCCACATCCGCGTCGGCAAATTCTCCAACGCGACGTAGACCGCCGGGATCGACTCGCACTGGACCAGTTCCTGTTCGTTGCCCTTCAAGATCCCGAGTGCGATACGGAAGAGGACGTCTAACCCGTCCACGAGGAAGACGTCCCAGACTCGAAAGAGCGTCTGTGTGGCACGTCGTCCGCCGTGAGCATACATATATGGTAGGGGGGGGACGCGACGTACCTCGATCGGGAGACAGTCCGTAAACAGGGACAAGAACCACGAAAAACAAATCGCGGCGAGGTCCACGCCCAGATCGACTAAATGCGTATGCAACCTCGGAAGCAGCTCCTGCACGTAGTCCAATAGCACCAGCGGGCATGCGCGTGAAGGGAGGAGCGACGGCGAAAAAAAGTCGTCGGGAAGGATCCGCTCGATGATGGCCGAGAGGACCCAAAAGGCTTCTTCTTCGTCGGCGTGGACCAAGAGAAGGGTCGAGGTGACGAGGTTCATGCCTTGACAGTAGCCCACGGCTGGGTTGCGCCTGCGTCGAGGAGGTCGAGGAAGAGTGCGTAGTGAGCGCGAGCAGGGCACCACGAATATCGACGCGTGCTTACCGACTATACGCCGTCAACACCCGACGAAGCTTGAACACCCCCGCCCCATCCCCGCCAAAGAAAATATTCAGTGGCATCGTCCGCCCGACGTCCTTTTCAATCTCGTTCCGCACCAACGCATGCCCCGCGTCCTCGCCCACCTGCACCGACAAATCCCCAAACAAACCCGGCTCGCGCATCTCGAGTCCCCCGCTGCATTCGAGCCAGAGCTTGGACCGGTAAACGAGGGGGATGCCGCCGCGGATCAGCTTGTCGAATTGGGTGCGTTCGTCGCGGTTGGAGGAGAGACCTAGTTGGGCGAACCCGATCAGGCCCTCTGTATGCGTGAGCTCTTCCTCCTCGTCCGTCGTTCCAAGACCGAGGAGTGCCGCTGCGCCACCGACAGAGGACGTCGTGGTCGCTGTGGGCAACACCAGCTTGGCGCCTACCCTGACTCGATTACGTTGTTTGACAAAGGCGTCCCAGTCTTTCCGCGTCCCCGCCTGTCGTTGGTCATGAATCTTGGTTAGGTCCTCTAATAAAAGTCGGATCGTGTTGGCGCAGACGTGGCGTGGCGTGCTGGCAGTGGCAGCAAGCACGGAGGTAGGACCTAGTGAGGGCCCGTCAAGTGAAGAGATCAAGGTAGACCGACGGTGTTTAATACGAGAAGGTCCGGGAGAGGAGCCGCGCGATTTCTGTGACGACTGTCCACTGTTCTCTGCAGGTGGTGACGACGACACCATAGACTTGCCACTCGCCCCGTCTGGCGTACCGAAACTAGGTGACGAACCGCATCCATCACACTCACAGAGTCCCTTGGTCACATGGATAACGCTCTTGGACACGTCCGTTTCCTCGTCCGACCACGAATTACTCTCCTTTCGATCGGCTATCTTGACTCCAGTAAGACAGGCAGGCGCCGTACTCCCGCATTCCTTGGCCCTCACGAGCAACAACACGTCATATTGCGACACATCATAAATGAACCCATATCGATCCGTGAGCGGTTGCTTGCTCTCATCGTCGTGATAGACGCTAAACCGCGACGCCGCGTTCGGAAGCGGAATCGTGAAATGAAAGTCGGGTGCTGTCAGAGGGGTGTATTTACGCGAGAGATAGTGTGTTGGGGGTTTGGACATGGCTGGGATAATCGACTCTAGTGGGACCGAACCGGGTTTGTTGGCAGCAGGCTGGGGAGGGATTGCGTTGGCGTCTACGTTGGGCCGCTGAATGCCTTCATGTCCACCCGTCAGCTTCCTCTGTGGTTGTGGCATCAACGCATTGAGGATGGGTGTCGTCAGAGAAGCCGTGATGAGCCCGCCCGTCCGCGATCGCGACTTGCGCACGACCTGGCCCTGGGTATTCAGCGCGCGCGACAAGGATTCGGCGGCAGCAACCCCTTCGACGGGACTCAGTGTCGCTCGGGCAACGACTTGATGACCCCCCTCTACCCGCGCTTCTTTCCGTTCCCTTCGTTCCCTCGGCTTCGGCAGTTCGCGAAAGAGAATGTGTTCGTCGCGCGCGGTTTGGACGAGGTCGAGGGCAAGTTGGCGGACTAGCGGACCGGCGTCACGGCCTTGGTCGACGAGGATACTACCGGGGTCAGAGGTCATGACGCGCGTTGCGTGCGCGATGGCTCGTAATGAAGCACCCTGAGGAGGACGCTTGTCATCCACGAACGACGGGGACTGCATCGTGGACGTTTCCGTTCTCGGCTCAGATGGGTCCGGTGACGTCGCCAGCTGAGGTGCCGACGGGGCCGGCAACGGTAGTGTGCTGGCGAGAATTGGCGACGACGCCACAGACGGGGGTAGTCCATCTTGCACGGGTGGCGCCAATGACGGACTCGGCACTGTCTTGACCCCTTTACGCAGCTTGGCAGGCCCTGGAGCCGACGTGGCGGGATTCAAGATTGAAATGCCGAGCGTCTCGAAGACGCTTTTGGTGTACTTGCGACGTGCGGCGCGTTGAGAGCCACCTGGAATGGCTTCTGGATTGGAGTGGGGGGATGTATCACGTGAAGATTCTTTGCTGGCCGTTTCTTCTTTGATGGCAAAGGTGGACAGACCGCGGGGATGTTTGGACTTGCCTCTGTGCAGCCAAGTTCCCACCCATTCGCCGATGGAGGCTCTATCCTGTCGGGGGAGATGAGGATGGATATCGTGGGTATCATCAACGGGAGCGTCGATATGTGATGGCACCAGTGCCTCTTTAACGGCCGCCGAACCCGATGGTGCATCATTAGTGATGACACCCCCAAGCTGTGATTCGGCACGCGCCGTATGCTTCGAAGATGGCAGGAACGTTGATGTCGATGACGTGACGCTCTCACCCACTGCCACGTTCTGACCTAGGGGCACCTGGTCCTCGAGCGCTTCCGTGAGGTATGTCTTCAAGGACTACAAGCAAAACATCGTCAACGATATCCAGAACAACCAGATATCAGACGTTGCACGCACCGAAAGACTCTCCTGACGCTCGACGCGATGCCGACGTTCATCGTCGTCCGTAAAGATGGACTGTATAACACGTCGTGCGATCTCTTGTTCCGAAGGCAAAAGTTCTTGCAACAACGTCTCGGCGCGCTGCCTCCCAGTCGTTTGCTTCTCCTCCAACAATTTCCGATTTTGCTCGAGTTCGAGACGGGCACGTGATAAGTTGTGGAGGGCGGACGACAAGATGCGGAGGGCGGTATGATAGGGATGGGGATCTGTGTCGGAGGGTGACTCGACGGCGCTCAGTTGTGCGATTGCAGACTGGATCGCTTCGTCCGAGTACTGGTGCCACTTGTGCGCAAGGACCTGTGCCGCGGCGGGTGAGTGCGCCTCGGAGGACAGTCGTATTCGCGCTGTGGGTGCCGTTGGACTGGGTGGGGCGAGGTAGTTGGTATGGACTACAAAACGGGGCGGCTGCGCCGAAGCAGGATGTGGGGATCTCTGCAAGAGCGCCGAGAGGGACGCGGTGGAAGGTCTCCGATGGAGGGCCTGATCGCCACTCAACGAATCCCGCCGCTCTGATTTCCCAAAGCTACGCACGCTGCCGTCCCAGTTTGGTGGGCGGTGGTGACTGCCATTGCCCGTGTTGGTGCTGGTGCTGGTGCTGGGGTGGGCGGTGGCGGGTCTGTTGGAGGCGGCGTCGGGGCCCGACCGGGCTTTGAGCGCGGGGTAGCTGTTTTGTGGCTTCGATGTGGGCGCATTCTCCACGCTTGCACCGTCCTGGGTGGGTGCACGCGGTCGACGACCTCTTGGCGTCGGAGGGAGTTCGTCTGGGGAGAGCGGGTGCAAATGGACCGGTGTCGACGCTTGCAAGGACGGTGAAGCCATAGCACTGTGTCGATTTGCGTTGGCCTTACACTGTAAAGACCATGTTCAGATCGTCGACAAGAAAGACTTGATGATGCTCAATGCCACTTCAAGTTGGGATGAAAGGGGACCGTGCGACTGCACTGCTCTATCGAGACGGTCCGTTCCTTGTTCTTCGACCACGATGGGCTGGTTCACTACCTCGAAACCAGACGTCTCTGCCGTCTCTAGGGAGGACAGGAAGCAATGCTGGGAAAGCAGAGACGTCTACTTTGCCTGTCTCGACCGCGCAGCCGTTCTCGAAGCCGGGAAGGAGGGGAACGCATGTGCAAAAGAAAAGTCGCAGTACGAAGCCAGCTGTGCCAAAAGTTGGGCAAGTCGCTCTCTTCCTCTCTAGTACTTCTTCGTGCGACGTCCTTGACACCGCCATTTTTCACCGCTCTAGATCGAGTATTTCAATAAACGCCGGATCTTGGCTGAACAACAAAAGGATCTACTGGCACAGTCCAAGACGCAGGCTCAGGCGGCCAAACAAAGATGAGGCTGACATTGCCCTTTTACCCTTGTCGGTTTCAGAACACATAGGCTATTCTGCGTTTGATGTGTTGATATTCCCATAACACCATCCATTCAATTTAGAAACAAAACACTCAACGTTTCCATGGAAAAGAGAATGCAAATCAGTGGGGCGACTAACAATGGGGGTGGTACAGGATTCATGTATGTATTTGGATGCCATCAAGTACCTCTTTTGATCCCGTTGATGGCGGACGGATTTTTCGTGTTTCATTCCTCGGCGCCCAGCACTCGTCCCCCACAACCTATACGCCCACCATGCATATGCGCAGTGCATCATGTTTTCGGTACTCCTTTGCGCCTATGCCATTCATCACCTGCTATCCATGTGAGTCATTGATAACAGCTACGCTCGGTCAATTCATTCAAGCCCTAAGGCTGATCGGCGTCCAACGGCTGCCTTTTTTAAATACCTTTCCATGGTCGTCTTCGATGATGAGCTGGCTGTTCATCATCACGTGCTCACGTGTTTCTTGCCTATTCCCTGCTAGTCCCATCAAGACATGAACTGGTGTGGTTCTTTTGTTCAACACGCAGTCTCGTATCGCCACGGACCGGTACACCGACGGTAATGCACACGATGGAACGGCATCGATCGACACACCATGGCTTTGTGGTCACCTATCCGGAGATAACTCAGCCACGATGATGTAGAACAAGGGTAAGTACGTCAGATTTTTAAAAAGCAATTTTTTGCCTGTTCTTCGTATGTGAAGACAACTGGTAGGATTCGTATCAAAGATGGATGAGGTGTATCATACAATTTTTGGAAATCCCTCCTATCCCTTTTTCGCTCATGGGAAACGAAGGCTCGTCTTTGCATAGCGCGAGCTAAATTGGGTTCACCTTCTGACTTTTCTCCCTTGATGATCGCGAGTAAGTTCCGGAACTTGGCAAGTCGACATACTTTTTTGCGTGTATGGAAAACCCCATCGGTAAAGATGAAACGGTCGTCAACAGACCTCGACGTTGGGTGGGTTCCCTCGACGCACTGCCCGTTGAATGCTATGGCCACCCGCGCGGAGTTACTGAAGTTCTCATGAAGGTCCTTGGACCCAGCGCTAGCTCTCACCAGTCTCTCTCCACATCTTCGGTGTTAGCTGTATTCTTCGATGCCTGTGATTTCTTCTCATTGTATTTGATGGATTCCAAAGACGACCATCCATCATTCCGAATCACGCGTGACCGCGATCATATCTTTTATCTAGATGCGCCGCCATTGAGGACTCGAGTTCAATGTCAGCACTGCAGAGTCATTAGCACTGCCTTCCTTGTAAGGCTCAGGTGATTTCCTTTTGGCTATCCAGGCTTCTTAAAGCTTCCGCGTTCGTGCTGGACCACCCCGATAACTGAACATCCTCACAACCCCGCTGAGATAGAAATTGCCAGGGATACATATAGCACAAAACCGCATCGAAATACCCGCATGTTCGTTGGCTCTCACCTCCGGGACGAGGTGCTCTCCACTGTTACTTTGTTAGCACGTTCATCCGGGTCTCCCGTACGCTCGGGCAATGTCTTGGTTAAAGGCAAAAGATTGGGCGACCGGCGTGGAGTATTCAAGTTTGTTCCATTCGGGACTCCGGGTCATTTCTCGAAGGCCACGCGCCCATCGTGCTCGGGCGTATTCGTCAAGCTCGTCCTCGCAGGAGAAGAGGTCGAGTTGGGGAACGTCTTCGATAGCGTCTCTGTCCTCTCGCTTGCTCAAGCGGAGTACGACGCGGACAAGTCATCCAAGTCCGCCCATGTCCACGTCGACAGATTCGAGTCCGGCACCTCCGTCACGGGCACCCAAACTCACACGCCCGCGCCCGTCGTCCATGTTTGTGCGACCGACGAAAGAGGTGGAAGATGCGTGGTCATCCGGAAGGAGTTTTTTTGATATTGGGGAATACCCGAAATACCTGTAAGTCCTTATTCATTCAAGTATACCAACGTGCTCATGTCCCGGAACAGCGAAGAGGATCATCGCTGTGCAGGGTATCTCGTGCCGTCGATCGAGATAGATGCGGTTCGCTCCCTGGCGGGATCGCGGTCATTTTTTGTGAACCTGGGAGAGATGGATGCGGTCGCGGTTCCCCCGATAGGAGAAGAGTCGTTCCTCTCGTTGTCGAATTCTCCAGATGGACTCCTGCATCATCCCATTCCCCGGCGTGAACGCCCTGTATCGATGCAGACGATGCCCCTCCCATCGCGCCGTTCGTCGTTGCACTACCGCACGCGCGAGACGAGACGGGAAAGGGACGACTGTGCGTCGATGCTGGAAGGGTCGAGTCAAGAATTGGAGGCATATGAGCTCGGGGACGAGGAGGAGGTGTGGTTGGACGATGAGCGGGATGTGGGAGACTGGCGACAGTTTCACGTCGATTGGCTTCAGAACATACGTTGAGCTGTGTATATTACATAATCCTGTTATTACCACCACCTCCGCTTGTCGCGTTCCATCCGCCGCATTGTCTGCGCAACGATCAGACTCGATTCAGGCGCTGAACGAAACGACCCAGTCAGTGATCTTTACTGACGACGACGACGACGACGACGACGACGACAATGCCTGCCAAGTACTCGCACGTCAAGAAGAGATCCACGGCGGGACACAAGAAGAAGTCGGCCGGTGCCAGCTCAACTAGTGTCGCCGGGTCAAGAGACCACACCAAGGACCACCACAACCACCACCACAAGCACATGCCCACCCATATCGACCGTGGCATCTCCAGCGCCATGACCGCCGTCTCCCAGCTCGAGCGCGCCATCGCACGCATATTCCTCCTCCGCTTCGAACAGGACATTTCTCGTCTCTTCTCTACCCACCTCTATTGCGTCGCCCTCATCCATCTCCCCACCTTTGTCATGCGCTGTATCACCGTGGGCGGTCCGGGTTGGGTCGCCCACAACGCGGACTGCGAAGACATCAAAGACTTTTTCCGCTCGGTCGTCAGCATGGAACTCCGTCAATCTGGAGAACGTGTCGCCACAAAGAGCGTGCTGTGGTCTTACACGGCCCTGAGAGATTTCGTACGCGTTCCCCGTCTTTTCCGTTTTTCGGCCACCTGAGAACGGACCCTTGCTGACATGGCTTTTCCGTTATGATCGGCTAGGCGCTCTCGAACAACGTCCCCGTGTGCCGCAACCGCGGTCTGCACTCGCTGCGTTTGTTGCCGTATTATGATGCCCTCAAGGCACATCTCGATGTCCTGGAGGCGATGCCCCATGCCACTTTTGCAAAGCCACCTCATTTGGGAACGCTCGCAGAGGGTCTAGATGCGCTCGAAGAAGCCTGTGAACTCAAGTATGGTGAGAAATCCCTCTTGCGGTCAACACCCCCGCCCGGGTGGGATCAACATTGGCGCCTCAAAGTCCGTCTCGGGTATGAGCGCGTCTCGCAGACGCTGTGGCGCGTCGCGAGAGAGTTCGAGGTTAGTGGTTACGGAAACGTGCTGCGAGAAAAGTTGACGACAAAGTGGTGTGATTGTGGGTGTTCGACGGATCATTTGGGCGAGGTGTGTGAGAAGACCGTGAGGGAGGATGAGGAGAATAGTGGGGTGAGGTCGGGAAAGCAGAGGGAGTGGGATGGTCGAGGTGAGATTGATCCGTTTCGCTATTTGGGTTGGCTAGACACGCGTGTTGTAGGGAGCGGCGTTCATGGATGGGAGACAGTGGAAGAAGAGGACGTTTGGGATCTGGATCTTGATTTCACGGGGAACGAGTCAGAGGAAGAGGCAAATCCAGGATCGACAGAACCGGAGATGACTATCGCTGAAATCATGGAGGTGCGCTATCTCAGGGCCGAGAAAGAAAAGGAATTGGTATGTCTCCGAAACCTTGTTGTTCCCTTGGGGTTGTCCTTGACAGATCCGTGGAGGGAAACGCTGCCTTTCGTCGCGGCGACTTTGAGATCGCGGTGGGCCACTACCAAGCAGCACACGCAGTGGAGCCCGAGATGCCACATTACCAGCTGAACATTGCGGCAGCGTATTTGAAGCTTAGCAAGTAGGCGAACTTACTCCTCGTTGTTTCATTCGTATCAAGCTGTCTTGTAGTTGGATCGAAGCGGAGAATGCATGCTCAAAGGCGCTCGGTCAACATCGAAGCATCAAGGGGCATTATCGGCGGGCAAAAGCTCGGCGGATGATGGGACGTACAGAAGAGGCAATAAAAGGTGAGTGTGTACGCCGAGTTTTACGACAGCATGTCTGAGATTCCATCCAGACCTCCGGGCGGCGCTGAGGATACAGCCGTCGAACACAGAAGCGTTGGAAGAGATGCTTTCCTTGTTACCGTCGCAGTCATCTCCGCCACCTACCCCGTCATACCCGGACGAAGCTACATCTTCGTCAGTCGGCGGCACGTCCGCTACGCCACGCAACATACCCCTGTCCAACCCCAATCATATCCAGATCCCGAAACCAAAGTCCCAAAAACAACTCCCATTTGCGCGTACCAAGGCAGACGACCGAAAACTCAAGATAATGTCGATTCCTATCATGTTCGAGGTGCCAGAGTACATCCCTGGAGAATCCTCTTCGACGTGGAAGTCGACGCGCGCACAGAGAGTGAAGAACGTCACGACCAAGACGGAGACGTTCATCTATCCGAGTTGGGAAAAGTATAGTGTCAAACAAGTGGGGTGACGGAAGCGGGCTTTTTATGGCTCCTCGAAACCCAAGCCATACTGTGTTTTATGTTTCTGATTTCATGTTGAAATGCTCGTTTTCGGGCGTGTTTTGTTCTTTCATCCTTTCGGATGGCTTTGGTGCTTGACATTGTACGTTTGGTAGCATGTTTACAAATCCCTGTCCTAACACTTGAGCAGCGCGACATGTGGCCAATGTCATCGGGGTTAGTAGTCGGTTACTTGTATGGCCCGAAAAGCTTGCTCGTGAATCGTCAACGGTCACAGGGACTCGTCCACCGACTTCGGACAATCACGGTGGGAGGACCGCTCGAAGATGATCCCAGGCTTGCCATTCCACCCCATCAATGCCTGGCTGGACGTTGGTGGACACCCATCGAACCCAAGGGCGCACCTTCCAACGTCCTCTGGATGTGTCCGAACTCGGGTTCCTCTGGGATGGCCTCTTCAATGGGACCGCAGACAATTTACAGCACTTTGAGCTCCATCTCTTGAATGGTTCTCTAGATGAGCATTTTTTTTCCGAGGCCAACATCGTGAGGGCGTGGGTGTCTACAAAGAGGCGTTACCCGCTCGCAGGGGCCACCGTGCAAGGTGCCAGCGCCCCATTCCGTCTCAGGGTAGCCACAGATTCGAAAACGGAGGGTGGTGGTGATGGTGGTGACAACGGCACAGGATTCGCCTCGGAGCCTCACTTTGTCGTCCGGGAACACGATCTCTCTGTCCTTCGTCCGCGCGAGATCGTCTTTGGGCGGGTGGCCTGTGCTGAGGAGGCGCAGTCGCGGGCAGCTGCCATCTTGGATGGTCCGCGTCCGCTTTCGGAGGAGCTGTTGGTGCAGCTGTATGTCTTTCGTGAGGTCGACTCCGAGAGGACGGGCGTCCTCCACTTGATGACCCTGATGGCGCACTGTGTAACAGACGGAGTGGCGAACAACACGTTCGTGCGGTGTCTCTTGGATACGCTCGCGAGGGGTGGAGGGGAGGATTCGGAGCCTGCTCAGATTCCGTTGGAGGACAGGTTGGCAATGGCGATCCCCTCGGTGGAGCTCGAGCCTATGCATTTGCGCTCGTTCAGTCCGGCGAGACGGCGGTGGCGAAGGGCGGTCGGGGTCGTGATATTCCGGTTGAGGATGGCAAAGAGGCAGGTGGGTGTTGTTTTCTTCTTACAGACACTCCTCGCGAGTCGTTTTGACGGGAACATTGATGGGTCTATGGTCATTCATGTAGGGAGGGCATACCCTTCCGTGTCGCCTCACGCACTCGACACCGCACGTCGCCGCACGATCTGGCCTCGTTTCTACCTCGCTCACGCACACGCAAAGCGCTGCCGTGATCGCCAACTGTTATCTGCACGACATTACGTTCGGAAATGCTTACCTTGCGCTCGCACAGGTAGCAATGACCCGGGTGCTCTACCGACGGTACCTGCGCGGCGAGATGTCCGAGAAAGAGTGGGCGTATCGAATGAGACAGCCGCATATGAGTGGCGGTCCGCTCAACTTGCGTCCTTATCTCGACAAGGCGTGGTTCGAGAGGGGCGGTGGAGGCGAGTTTATGTTGTCCATCAGTTTGTTCTATTACCAGCTCCCGTTCATGACGCTGGGCGCAACGGGGGAACGATACCAGCACCGTGAACACGACCCGGAACGCTTTCTGTCGGATGGTGCACCGCCGTTCTCGGACCTCCTCACGTTTGACCGGTTCTTGCATCGTGCTGGGTTGGTCAAGAAGCAAGCGACCGCGTTTTTCAGCCATCCCTTGTTTTTCGAGATCGTACGTGCGGCGAGTCTGACACGCATTCAGCGCACGCGGCTCGGTGCTCTGCAGTGGATGAAGCGCATCGAGACTGTCAATGGCAATGACGTGCATGGGGACTCGGACAAAGACGAGGTTCTGGCGGTCACGGACATCCCTGTAGTCTGGGCTCATGGAGGCTCCAGCGTTGGTAACGTGCATCGTGTATCCCTCCTCCAGTCGCCCAATCTCACCTCTGGATCTGTTACTAGGTGGATTTAGTATTTCCGTCAGAGTATCCTTTACCACCCACACACCCGCTCTCGCCCTACTGTTCCATTCCACACCCTGTCAAAGCAGGCTATGTTACCTCTCCCTCGCC
>JBBPSC010000893.1:0-13238 GCA_038093395.1 Baorangia bicolor
ATTAGTCACCTGCAATGTTAGGATAGTGAACCTGAAAGAAGAATTTAAAGTGTAGTAATGTATGAAGTAACATAAAAGATTAAGTGAACCCGATGCTTCCAGTGCTTCCGGTGCTTCCGAAAAAGCGTGGGAATATTTTGGAAGTGGCTCCGATGCTTCCAAGCCTTCCGGAGTTTCGGAAGCATGGGAATTTTCAGAAGTACCTTCGGAACTTCGGAAGCAATCACTATTGTTGAATACTGTCAGAAGCTCTGCTTTGGCAGACTCTTGGCAAGTAACAGTTGAGTGACCAAAGGCCAATTTCATAATCAAGAGAACTACTGCATCATTTTTGTTTGTTCAACTTTACAGATGTAAGTATAGTATAGAAACTAATATTTGTGAACTAAAGTAGTGAAAGTGTTGTGTATTTAGTAGAGTGCTGACTCGGTGGTAGGTGCTGACTCAGTGGTAGGGGATAGTATACAGTCCCAACTAAATGATAAAATATTTTTTGTAGCCTGAAATGCCAACTGTAGCCAGTTATCATTGCATCTGGATGTTGCTTATGTAGTAATCATATATGGTATTCAAACTCTATGCTATGGGCCTACAGCAGGTAGTGAGAAATAATCATGTGGCAGCTCACATTTCAGGACTGTATACATTCCATTGGTATGAAAAAGTACATAGTTTGACCTGCTAACACTTTGTTAACAAATGAATCTTTGTGCACACCTCACCCAAAGCAAGTTTCCATGCACCAGGCTCGTACTCCTATACTGGAATCTATGTATCTATTTTCTACAGACCCCTAACAACTATGCATTTTGGTGGTGAGCAATGATCCAAGTGACAATTATATTATTACATAATGCATCCAGAATAAATATTAAATGATATATAAGCACCGAAATATTACGTAATTTGATTGGTTAAGTTGTTGTGGCTCAAATTCCAAAATTTAAAATCCAAAATTGGACCTCTCGGCAACCGTAACGGCCCAGGCCTAAAGACGGCCAACCGCGTTGTGTGATGTTGAGGTACGGCGGTGGGAGGCTGTCCATGTCAAAATGCTGTTCTGATTGCTGGAATCAATAAAAGCTTCTGGTGGGCGCGCAGCCCCGCAATAATGAAGATGAGTCCCTCCTCCAGTATGCTACTTACCTTGGCAGCAACAATAAGGTTGATAGGACTACAAATATGATTATTCACGCATTCAAGGAAACCACGCTGGCTCACCACTGCTCTGGATACGTATCCAACGTTTTCTCCCCGTATCACTGGATGGATCGTTGGTCTTGTGGGAGGCGATAATAGCACGATATTAATATGGCGCTAAATTCCACGGTAGGTCTATTTCTTATACAATATGTATGCTCGTAGCACCGAAGGTAAAGACCACACTCACGCAACATTCCCATACGAAAGCATTTCCCAGCTTCAAAGTGTCACCGTCTTTCAGGTCTCTGTCTTGGGGGTCCGAAGTACCTGCAGGCTGGTACTATCAGAGATCTGAGGGCGAACGTTGGAATCTATCCCGATCGGTATCTTACATGGATAGTAGGTGTTAACCAGAGGTTTTGAAATCGCGAGCAGAGGCCGGTGAGTGTTTTGATAGCATCTCCTTTCAGCCAAGCCAAATCATCATCACCATTCCCAGCGTACCTTCTTGGCGTGTTGTTACAGAATGCAAAATGCATCCCCATTTAACTCCGTGGACATGATCTATTCATATCTTAAGGCGTGTACTTTGACTCGCCGACGTTACAGATAGCGTATTGACCGACCGACCTCGGTGCCCTGAATGGAAAAGCGTGCGACTGCAGCAATATATTAAAGCGTACATAAGGGGATGATGTACTCCGACTCTCCTGCACTCACCCAGGGCACGCTCCGCAGACGCCTCTAGCCATCATGTCAGTCTCAATGCCCGTAGCTGAGCTTACTGGGGTCTTCTTGGAGTCACTCTCATACGGTATGCCGCGATCAGCTGATACGATCTTCATGGCTAAGCGAAGTTCAGGTGTATATCTTTTGGTCTTCTCGCAATGCATGCAAGTACTGAAACGAAGAAAATCTCGTCCGAGTGACTACCTCGTTGGGACCGCTGTCTCATTGTTCGTCCTTGTCACTACAGTGAGTAAATTGCATATGCACCGATTTTCCGCTGCTACAGCTCACAAATGCACTTGAAGCACCTGGTGATCGACATCATGCGTAACATGGAGGCGTTTACATCAAATATGGGGACAGCAAACTACCCTGACACATACTATGCTACCTGGGATACATGGAAAAACATTGTAAAGAGTGTGCTGTATGTGACAGTAACAATCATATCAGACGCATTTATCGTAAGTCTGGTACTTGCTATGTGGCCACTAACTGCAATTTTGACGCTGGGATGTCCAGATGTATCGCACCTTCATTGTATGGGGTCGAAGCTACTTCGTTGCTGTCATTCCTTTCCTGCTGTTTTTGGCCGACATCGGTAAGCACCTTTTCGGGCCGTCCGCAGGATGACCCTGATTTGAAAACTTATGCAGGGATGGGTATCTTCTGGGTGTACACACTCAGTCTTATTCGTACAGGGGATAACGTGTTTACAGATGCCCTTGCACTGCGTGTCAAAATCTTCTTTTCAATCACACTCAGCATGAATGTCATGTGTACATGTGTGTTTTGCTGTCACTTGTATTCGCTTCCGATTTCATTATTTTCAAAACTCACAGGTCTTATCGCCTTTAAGATTTGGAAAATTCAGAGAGCCGTTGCGCCATTTGTAAGAGCGAGCCGAGATGAATTGTCTCGCATAGTGGCTATCATCATTGAATCTGGTGAGTTGTGACGCATTCTGATTGTTTTTGAATAAAACAATGACACCACTAAATAGGTTCCGTCTACTCGACCGTTCTCGTGGCAATGATAGCTACCTACGCCGTCAATTCTGCGGCCATGTTTATTTTCCTCAACACCGTGAGTCTAGGCTAACGCTCGTCCAGTGATGATCCAACCTTTTCTCATTCGTTGCCTGTCTTAGATGTCCCCGATAATCGTAAGCACGCTCTTTCTCGAAAATGTGGTGTCAATAGACGCTGATTGAGAGAAATTTTTGTCTCCTCCACTCGCTATCTAGGGTATCGTGGTAAGTCACGCCTTTCATGGTCTACCGTCAATCGGCCTGCTCATCCTCACGTTCCCATGTGTCGTTGATCCTCTGATCCTTCCATTTGCCTATCTCCTTCCGGGTCTCACTCGCACCCACGCGGCGATACACCGGTGCACCGACACACCAACACAACAGTTCTCTTCTGTCATCGTCCGAGTCGGCTTGGGTCTTTCACACGGAGATGCCCCCTACACGAGATCTCACTCGACGGGAACCCGGACAGGAACATCCCGGACGCGGTGGATTGTCCGCGCAGGCGGGCGACAGACCACGTCTGAACAGCTGCTCACCCCCACTGTGGGATCCTTCCCAGACGGTCCCGTTCAAGTCGCCCTGTCGCACACGGTGCACACACACATCGATGGATTCCCATCGGAGGTCGAAATGGACATTGGAAGCATTGGAAGCGATGTCAAGAACGCCGACGGTTTCCGTGCGGTCTAGTTCAAATTTCACGCGAGTTCCACAATCGATGTCAATGCTGGAGGTGCGTGTGAGCTCTTTGATGCGCTCGCTGCAAGTCTAGCATGCTCGTATGCGGTGTCCAAATACAAAATAAAAGCGTGTGTTTATGTCTGGATTTCAGTTTCTTTTAGGGGGTTCACATGGGTATGTCAAATTGATCATGTACATGGACTTGGATTATTCCCGTCTGGACCAGGATTCGGGGCCCGTAGTTGTTGTTTTATTGAACTATTTATTGTGCTACTCTCTTTTAAAAGTTTCGCTCGTTTTGATAAACAATTACTCGACGCGCGAGTTGCAATAGACATGTTGTTTTGTTCGTGGGGTGGGTTTAGGGGCGTGAGTCCGCTAGCGTCACCTCTCATGGTTACACTGACTCGTTACACCAATGTACGCAATCTTACAAGACTCGTTTGTGCGCCCACAAAGAAATTGCCTTCGGCCCCGTAGTTCTATTTACCTTTCGAGACCAACGAGACAATCATTTATAACCACACAGCTATGTGGCAGTCATCGGGTCCATCACGATTGATCTTGCAAGTGATTGTTCACATCAATAATGCTACATCAGTACTCTGTACATTGCCTAAAAATACACGTGTTCATGCTCTCGCTACATCGAATAAGATACTTTTTGATTCGCATCCCGATCACCGCTAACGGCGAGTAATTTACCAGATGAGCTGGCCACTGTCAACGAGTCAGATCATCCGTTGAGAACGCGGCAATAATCAATTGATACGTACCCGTCTACAAGGTAGTCACCGCCCGTCATGTAGCTAGCGTGCGGAGAGAGGAGGAGCAAGGCTTGGCCGGCAATCTCCTTGGGCTACGGGATAAGAAACACGGTTAGCATTGTCAAAAGAAATACTGCCACGGCAAAAATTCTGACCTGCGCGAATCGACGGAGAGGGACGTTCTCCTGCTGGTGTTGCAAGATCTTCTTGTCCATATCCCTGGTCTGATCAGTCTCCACTACAATATTTCCTCAAGTCAGAAATTGTGTATGGGGTAAAATTAAAACGACGCACCGTAACCGGGAGAGACGGTGTTCACCCGAATGTGCCTCTCGGCCCACTCAGCAGCGAGAGCCCTTGCGAGATTGCGGACCGCGGCCTTGGACGAGTTGTAGAACGCCTTTCCCAACATTCAGTACCCGAAAATTCCATGCGGCAAGAAAAACATAACACCGACCTGAGTCAAAGGTTTGTTACGAGCAGACTGGTTGATGATCTGCGCGCTCATTGAGGCGGTGATGACAATAGAGCCCTCTTGCTTGCGCTCCGTCCAAAGCCTATGATGAGTCACGTCAATGTTGTAAAAAAGAGGAAAAAGGTAACCCACTTCGCAGCTGCGCGGCAGGTGTTGAAAACGCCAAAGACGTTGACACCAAAGACCTTCTGGAACTCGTCGTGAGACAACTCCAATGCGGGCTTAACAACGGAGATGCCAGCGTTCTAGAACGCGGATGAGCAGGAAAAATCAACCATGAAAATACCGAAAACGGACGGCGATAATGCCGGTGATCCGGCTCTCGAGTTCTTGTTCGATCCGGTTGAAAGTCTCGGACAATTTTTCGAAATCACACACGTCGCATTGGTAGGCCTAGAAAATGCAGAAATGAGAAAGTATATACAGTGAGCGGATTAGCGAGAACGTACGCGAACTTTGACATTCTGGAACCGATCTTGAATCTCTTTGGCTACATCAGGGGCGTCCTTGGATGTCCTGAGGGGCGGGCGTGATTAGCCGGAAAGGAACGAAGAGAAATTGCCACAGCAGACCTGTAAATGATGGCGACGTTCGCGCCAGCTTGAGCGAGGGCATAGCTAAAAGCCCTGCCGATGCCGCGGTTGCCACCGGTGACGACGACGGTACCTACAAAAGTGCGCACGAGAGCTTCAGACCACACAATACCTACGCTCGACCAACGGCGACGAACCCTGGAGCTTCAACGACATAGGGGCCTCATAGGGTGACGACATTGTGGAAGTGAATAAGCTGAAAAGGGACTGCGTGGTGGGGAGTTTCGCGAGAAAATCAATGGTGCAAAAGGGAGAAACCCTATGCCAACCGACGAGAAGCTGGTGAGCATTTATGCTCGCCCTTGAACGCCCCTCTGGAACGCTTGACGAGGTCGACGTCACTCATCCATTCAATACTATGCTTGCCTAATCTGGCACCAGGCCATCTAGTTTGAACTCCACCGGATCGAGTGACTTCACCCTCGATCAATCCACTTTGTTCAGACCCTCGCCGGCGCTTCAAAATCTTGCCAAGCCACCTCGATTGGTAGTCCCTTAAATTGACAGAATGAAAAGTAGGGTCGGTCAACACCGGACGGGGGTATATATCCACTGAATTGAGACTCTGCCGCGCACGAGTAAATCAATGTTAATCCACTACCCCAGACCGCACCTGGTTATAGCCGCGTCGACCTGGGCCTGAAAACATGCGCTGCTTAGGTCTCAGGTCACAATTGGAAACCGATCTAATGGCTCGAGACCACATACGATCGAGGCCGCCGCCGATCTCTGCATCGCTATGCCCTCACAACACCTACAGTGACCTCCACTTCTGCGCACTCTCCATCCTTGCCACAGCTACTCTTTGTGAACGCCCCAAGCACGCGTGAACTTGCCCATTGCGTCAACGCCAGAACGTCACTATCTGGGAGGCTTGACAGCACGTGTGGTGAGAGCGTGATAATGAGTGCGGGTGATGTCGTTCGCAGGCTGCTCTGAGTGTATTTTGGGTGGTCATTCGAGTGTACGTGCGCATGTGTTTCATGGTCATGATGGTGGTCATGAGAATGGGTATGATGAACATCGCCGTTCGAGTGCGCGTGGGTGTCAACAGAGTCAATCTGCGATGCAGTGTGCACTGCATCTACGGATCGTGGCTGCCCGGTAGGTACGACCTGCCAAACGTGTGGTGCTGGCAGATGTACGACGTGCTCGTGACGCTCGATCTACCGCATTTCAGTTCAGCCGCCTCACCGGTATACCTTCACGTACCTCTCTAATAACCCTCCAGAACCCCTCCATTCGCCCAGAAGGCCCGTTAATCCCTACGGGAATCATTAATCCGCCCTTATTCAATCCAGGAGGTATCATAATCGGCGGCGCTGTCTGCAGCAAAACCCCGCCAAGCACAACACAGGCAGCAAACGCCACATGCGCAGTAACGATCACTTCTAGCGCAGCAAGCGCAAGATCGAAGGGTGCATAGTGTGTCCTACAATCACGGTCATCGCAATTAAATAGGGTCTCAGACGCCAAGAACAAGAAATAAACTTTTTACACTTACACGTCTAGAACCATCTCGGCGCCTAAGATCGCTAGGCAGAATAGAATTGGTGGAAGTGCATACGGGTTCTGAAAGATCCGTTGAACACCTGTTCGACGCTCTGCCGGCGGAGGCGCTTGGTATCCCGGTCGCAAGAGAGAGAGGGGGGAAGGGATATGTTTGTTGGTTACTATTAGGGGCCAGACAGTGACTCAGGGGCAAGGCATGATAGGGAGTGAACTGAGACCTACTGCTCACTAGCACCTCGTGTTGTCCGAACACAGCAGAGGTGCCTACTAATGAGAGGAGGACTAGACAGATGAGCAGGACAGGGAAGCGAAGACTGAATACTGGGTGAGTCCACTTTGGTGAAGGGTGTCTCGATCAACCACTCACCCGAGCGTCTCAGGCTTTTCGTCGCCCCAATGGTGATGGTGCCCATCACCAGTACCTCTCGCAGCACCACCGCCATGTCCGTGTCCATGTGTATTACCTCCGGCGGATAACAATAAATGTTCGACAGCCTCTTTCGCGACATAGACGCCCGCAAACATCAAATATACACACTGAGCAAAGAGCAGCGTCGTCCCACGGCGAGCAGGACTAAACTCAATATGCTCAGTCGTGTCAGAAAAAGTGATAGATGAGTCAGACCCACCCGTACATTCCATTCACCTTCCCTCTCATCTGCCTTGCAATAATAACAGGCCCAGCAACGCCCAGTGCGTCAAAAACGACCCAATAACCCAATCCAGTACAGGCGAGCGAGCCGATACTCTGACCACGCGTCCATAACAATGCGCCCAAAGCAAATTGAGCTGATGCGGTGACCATAGCAGTTGTTCCCGTAGAGGAAACGTTCTTGTTCTCGAGTGCGACATTGCTAGACTGGGAGGATGATATCGAATTCGACACAGAAACTGCAGGAGACTTGGATTGGGAACGTGGGATAAGTTCGGCTGGCGGGAAGAGCTTTCCCGTATTCGAGTTTGGAGCCCATGGAGAGATCGGCGTGGGTGTATGTGCGGTTTGCAGATCCTGCTCATTACTCGGTATTTCCAGCTTCTGTGGCCGCCCAGGCTCAAGGAATGAAAAGAAGTTGTGTGAGAGCGAATGTTTATGATGATGGCCACGTCTCACGGTGACTCCAGAACCTGACGTTCGTATACTGTTGGGCTCCGAGTTTGATTTCGGTAAACCGCCGAACGTGAATCCAGCGTTGAGTTCCTTCCCAGCCTGAGCACCAGGGCCGACAATCCCTTCAGATTGAGAGGCCGGAATTAGTATCGGATCTGGGGAAGGTGGTGGAGCTTCTTCGTCTCCAGGTCGTTCGTCCTCGGAAATGGTGGCGTGCGGTCTAGGAAAGAAAATAGACAGGTTTCTGGAATGGAGGCGCGAATGTCGTCTGGTGTGACCAGGGGGAACGTGCCCATCGACATCCGACACGTGGACCTCAGGAGTACCAGCAGAAGGGAACGGATGCAATGGAACATGGACGGGAAAAGAGGAAGCAAGCGGTGAAGGAACTGACGGGACAAACGGCCCAGAGGAGATTGATCGGGTACGAGAGTGGGCGGCAGTGTTGTTGTGTGGGACAAATGATGTACGGAAAGGAGAAGTTGGAGGAGAGTTGAGACTCACACTTGGTGGTCGACGAGCGGGTATTCCTGTGCCAAGCGGTGGAAGTACGTTGGGCTTGGTGCGTGCTGGAATACCAGGACCCAAGGGTGGGTGTGAGTGAGGGGCCGAGTGGACGCGACTCCTTGGGGAAGAGGGAGGAATAGTGAGGTTTTGAATAGACAGAGAGGGCTCCGCTAGGGTGGGTCTACTGTTTTGGTTTACGACAGGATCCTCATTAGGAGCTTCGTTACTTGATTTGCGCCTGTGCATTGTAGACATATTGGTAGCCGGTTATGTCGGAACCAGAGTTTTAGTTTTGATGGCGACACGTAGCGTTATTAAATGAGAGCGGGCCTGGGAAGACGAGGAATGGGAGGCAATGGGAAGCAGAACACCAGACTAAAACACGTCCGTAAGGAGCGAATGGTTGTCCTGCACGCTGTAATGAGGCATTGATGAAGAAAACACCAAATAGAATCGTACCTGCGCCCCCACGTACGTAGTGTCACCGTTCTGAAACTTGGGTGTTAGACCGGCCCCGACCTTAAAGATTGACAGCTGCAATATCATCATCAACTTGGGTTTCATTTTAACAACATAACTTACTGTGCCTGCGTCAATTAAGGAAGGAATGAATCCTGGCTAAACCGTGATCTGCTCTCAGCGCCGTGTCGGACAACACCAGAGCTTGTGGCCGTGATGGTTTCCAGTGCACGCGTGGCTTGAACTAGACTCTAATGAACACAGCCACACGACGATGTTCGTTTTCAACCGGCGGGATGGTGAGCATCATTCCGTTAGCCGCCATTAGCCGTACTAACATCCCCAGATTAGTACCTGAGGACGTGTTCGAGGCTGGACACGCAATACGGCGAGATCCTTATCCAAGACCGAACACTACATAAATGTTAGTACCACAACAAAGCCTGGTAATGCCCATACACCCATGGTAATTCATTTGACCCTTCCACGAGTGTCTTTTACACGCGCTTGGACGAAAAATCTGCCCAGTGGTTGAATCCTCGCACTCCTCGCACTACTTCCGCTAGATTTTATACGCAAAGTAAACGCATGTTCATGGAGGACTTCCTCTGGGTCCTCCAATAAGCCGAACCAACTAGATGACTTTGGTCGAGAACTAGTGGTGGGTGCCGTCACTGTGTCATGTAGGTTTTCTATCCTTTAACGAGGCTCTTCATACATTGCTATTTAAGCTCTACCGCAGGTTACTCCGCCCCAGTCACATCGCTACCCGAGTGTCTCTGGAATTCTATCACAAAGCTCCTAGCTGGGCACCGGGGAGCATCGGTCGAACCTCCACACACAACCTCTTGAAGCTTTTGATAGCCTCCGCAGGCATCCCTCAGCTTATATTGTCCGGTTTAACGCGAATGCTCACCAACGGCTTCTGCTTCACAAAAGTGTGATATGGGCTGTGTACTTCGATATAAACAATCCCATTTCTACTCCCGAGGTATTGCGCGACTTTCATTCGATCTTCCTCGGCAACGAACGAAAGACATCCGTCCATCGCTCTAAAGCTAGTGCGTTCCCTCGCACACGCTAACATCTTCCACCCCTGATGAGTATAGCTCGATGCGCAGAATCACTTCGTAGTTGGTATACATGCTCGTGCCCGCGATATCGGGACTCGGTGATACAAATTGTCATTGATCTATTTACCCCTGTCCAGCGCTACAATACATGGTCATCTTTGAGGTGCGAAGATACGGAGGTTTCGCGACCTACCAAAGTCACCGTAAGGAGTGTTATCACTTTGACCTTGCTGGAATCCGGGGTCTCAGCTTACATAAGACCACCTGAAATTCCGTTGCCCAAAAGTAATACGAGCATATGCAAAGACAATGGCCACCTCCCAGGACATTCTCCGTACATCTATCGAGACGCACAACAATACCTTTGAATCGTTGCTAAGGCTCATACCACCAAAATATTACTTGGTAAAGGAAACCGATGCGGACACTGCGGTGCGTTTTCGCGTTGGGAATAAACCTCGCGTTCGTGGACCAACTCGACTGTGTAGGTACCGAGCAAATACCAGAAGCATAGCAAGAATCAAAAGGCACCCAAGCAGGCGGTAAAAGAGGCGTCAAAGAAAGCCAGACGCGAAAAGGTGCGCTTTGCTGACTGTCCAGAAACGAAAATCGCCGTCTCATAACGCGTATTGAACTGTCGCCTCAGCTCGATCCAGCAAATCAAAAATCGATTATAGAGATCCAAAGCGAAGCAGCACTGGAACAGGGATGGAAAGCGCCATCTCCGTCAGCATATGAAGACTCGGATAATGATGACGACGACGATGCAATGGACGTCGACGGTCTAGAAGAGTCAGAGGATGACCATTATCAAAACTCAGCAGCGCTGGACATCAGTGACGAGATGGTTCCAATGCCTCAAGCGCAGAGTATAACAGTGTTGAAGGAGAAGTTGCACGCGCGCATGGCAGCGCTTCGTTCTCCTGGCGCCCAGAACGACGAACCAGGGGATAGAGATGAACTGCTCGAGGAACGTCGCAAGCAACGTGCAGCATTGCGAGAGAAGCGCAGAAAGGAGACGAGGGAACGGAGAAAGGCTGAAGCTGATAGCAAAAAGGACAAAGGGAAAACGAAAGAGAAAGACTTGAAGAGTAAACCTGTGTCTACGAAGGTGTGCCCATTCACTCCGAGCACGATGTATCTGACTTCCTTCCTAGAATCAATTGATCGTGACAGACCTACCGGGGACGTCTTCTTCGGGTGCTCCCCGCAATCACGGTGGTTCCCTTACCAATGTTGCTTTCTCTGCTCTTGCTGGTACGACAAATAAAAGGGCTGCTCGACTCAAGATTTCATCGAACCCTGTACAGGCTCTTACACAGCTCACCGCACGTAAGGAGAAGTTGGCGACCCTTCCAGAAGAGAAACGCAAGACAGTGGAGGACCGAGAACGCTGGGCGAAAGCCGAAGCTCGTGTAGAGGGTGTCAAGGTCAAAGACAACGAAGGATCACTCAAGAAAGCGATCAAACGGAAAGAGAAGGAGAAAGTACGCAGTAAAAATAAATGGTGACTTTCTGTTGCTGTTCACCGTGTTGCGACGACTGATGACTTTGCCAGGGAGGAAAGGAAAGAGCAGGTCGTCGCATCAATGGCCGCAAAACAAAAGAAGCGAACTGACAATATTGCCATGCGGAATGAGAGACGAAATGATAAAAGGAAAGGCGGAAGTGGCAAGTCACGACCGGGATTTGAGGGCAAGTCGTTTTCCAAGAGCAAAGGGAAAGCATCAGGGAGAAAGAAATGAATACATTCTCTTACTATTTCAAGAGATGATCAGGGTGCCTCCATAAACTTGCGAGAGCCGCTACGGGTGCGATGCTAAAAACTCTGACGGCACTTTACTTTGGAATAGACCATTGACATTGGGGTATCGACCTAAAACCTACACCATGAGCGCCCCGTAGTTTATACCGTAGAACATGAAGCGAGCAGTGAGGACCAAGTTTTGAGCCAGTGAAGTATTAGTGAAATTATCAGCCCTTTCAGTCTTGCAAGGTGTCGTAAGCTGTAAGTCAGGTTCTATCTTGATCAGCGACCACGATGTCATTCAAAATACCAACCAAGCATATCTTATCCAGCGGCCAACTAGAGGACTTTCAGACCTCACAGACTCACGCCAACATCGTGACGTTCGTCGAACAACTGAACGAATCGGTTATCACTGTCAAGCTCACCGACAATGTCGAGGCCACTGTGCGTTTGCTTCGTTTTCATCTTGAAGTCAACAGTTGAAGCTGGTCCTGCGCAAGAGTAGAGGATCAAACCTATCCTCAACATATTGGAGCAAGTCGAGAGCTTCGCTACGCAAACGCCTCCGATCGACAACAAGGCATCACGGTTCGGGAATCCCGCTTTCAGGACCTTCTATGACAAGGTAGAAAAGGTAAATCGTTTGCTTCATCATCCTCGAGTACTCGAGACGACACAAATCTAGCAAGCTCCTACCCTCCACGCCGAACTCGGCGTGCCTGAAGCTGCGACCCCTGAACTACAGGCATATTTCGTCAACTCATGGGGTAATCGCGAACGCATCGATTATGGAAGCGGGATGGAACTCAATTTCCTATGCTGGCTGTGAGCTGTGCTAGTGCTCTACTCTTGCATATTACATGTTTTCATTGGAGGCTCATCTAGGTACTGCCTAAGTCAACTCGGGGTAGTCGACGAGCGTGATCACAAATCGCTCGTCATCCACGTGTTCTGGCGGTTGGTGCACATCATTATCTCTGATGTTCTATGCTCAACTTCATAAAGGTACGTACAGGTCATGCGAGTTCTCCAATCAACATACTGGCTCGAACCAGCGGGGTCTCATGGTGTATGGGGACTCGACGATTACCATTTCCTGCCGTTCTTGTTTGGTTCAGCGCAGTTGAGGACAAATACTGGACCTACGACCAAACGTATTCCGGGGCATCCCTCACCCAGGGCGATTCACGTCCCTGAGATCGTCGATGAACTCGCAAAGGATTACATGTACTTTGCTTGCATAAAATTCATAAATTCTGTGAGTACTTGATTATCTTTTCCTCAATCAAGCACGACCCACTAGCTGCTCAGATCAAGACAGCATCACTTCGATGGCATTCTCCTATGCTCGACGATATATCAGCTGTACGTGATGATTTCTCCCTTGCTACCACCTGATCAAATCCCG